>CABPRJ010000032.1:354096-471676 GCA_902439185.1 Cinara cedri
TAAAAAAAAAAAAAAAAAAAAACACATAAAATGAATTTTACTATATTCTATATTTGTGGTCTATACGTATAGTTTGAAATATAAATTTTTATATATATATATATTTTTTTTTTATTATTATTTTTGTTATCTAATACGCCACCGCCGACTTAAAGTAATACCTATACATATATATGTTATGTAATACGTATATTTTTTATTGTCCCATATGCATATAATTTATGTACTATATAATATATATGTGCATTTTTTTTTCAATATACCTATACATATTTGTACCGACTCGATCTATTCGATAAAGTATTATTATTTCGATCAAATATTTAAACGTCTCCATACAAACCAAAATTTGAATAGAAAAACACGATGATAATACGTGGTTTTTTTTTTTATGTATATACATAAGTGGATAGCAAATGTTATAACCGACAAGTATCATAATTTGGTAAAAATGTGTCTGAATAACTTTTCATACATATTTTCATATTTTATTTATCTAGTCGTTCAATTGAAAATCCAATTTACACACACAGTCACACACACACAACATATAGGTATTATTAAATTCGTTATCGAATTATTTGTATAGACTCCGTGTTATTAATTTACATCGCGGCTATATTTTAATTAAATTTTCAATTGGATAAAAAAATATATGTTAAGTATATGTAAATTATTGTACCGCACCGTTAGTAATTATTATTAAACATTTTGCGTACAATATTTTTTTCTAATATATGAATTTTCGTCCCAATAAGTGTACAAAAATACGGACGCAGTTTTAATATCGATACAATTTTCTTTTTAGGTATTTAAAGTTTAAAACATTTAAATTACCGGGATAGAGTATATAATCATTTTTATACTATCACTATTATGTTAATTAAATCAAAAATTAATAGTTCGCTATTTGCATTATGCGTATCTTTTGGTATAAAAAACTTATACAATCACATATACGCGATCAAAATCTTGCCGTCCGAAAAAAAGAAAAACAGTTTCAATGAAATTGTCAGGAATTTTAGATTCTGAGAAATGTATTGGTAATATTTAGGGCATGGATTTATATGCACTTAAAATCCGTAAAAAACCGCTTAAATCGTTGTTTACAGATGCAAATTAAATAATCCTATACATCATATTACCTTCCCAAATTCGACCTACAATAATAGCACACCTATCGTAAGTATTTTTAATTATTATTATTTTTTTTTTTTGTAAGTACTGATACCATATAATATTGGATAAAATTATATAAACGTTTTTATTTATATTTATCTAGTTGAATTATCCTATCCGTTATTTACCAAGCTTAATCCTTTCTAAACCAATAAAAGAAATTCAATTTTAACGTATCTCCCAGTGTCCACCATTATACATTTCTGCACGGTCAATCGTTGAGTTGTAGCTCGGTGATGTAACTTCTAAAAAAGGTACTACCTTGTCTGTGAAAACCAAATTAAATAATTACAACTGTCTTTTAATTTAACCATGTTTCCAAGGTAATAACCCAGAGATAAGCTGAAAAAAAATTAGTTTTTCTTGTTAAAGTATCAAAAATCATGTGTAAACTCTCATTTAGAAGTTCAATTTCTAGATAAAAAAAAACTAGATAGTAAACTTTCTCTTGTTTTGAGTGTCGAGTACACAACGTTTCATCAAAATCGGAATAAAATTGTAGACTTATACGTTAGACATACAGAAAAAGAAATTCTACTTTATATCTGAGAACTAATTTGTTATATCAACATATGAATTGAGGAGAGGGGAGAGATGCGGGTTGTGTGCTGTACCTTTTTTCTTTCAATAAATGATTTGGCGTACTTGCCTCTTTATATTTTTCATAATAGTCACTGTAAACATAAAGTCACTCAAATTTTTTGGTGATTTTATACATCCATATAAAATACATTTGATTTACAAATTCAGAAGCGGCGAATATATAAATAATAAAATATAACTTTTTTTATTAAATCGCGGAAAATAAAGGTTTTTCGAGAAGTGATGATGGGACAAAAGCGGGACACTGTAGTTTTAAAAATCCAGGACGTGTCTGGTTATGCATTATTTATACAGTTTTATTTATAAAATATGTACACCTATATGGGATTTCGTTATCGTCAAGAAATATTGTTGTTTCATAATATATAATATAATCTTTATAAAAAAGAAAAATTTTTATATTATGACGCATATATGCCCTTATTCGTCAACTGGACGTTTTCCCGAGGTGTCATATATTATTCATAAATTCATAATATTATATTGTTAAATTTCAGAAATTATTTATTTTCAATAGATTTACTAGAAGTAGAAATTGTATAGAGTTTAAAATACAACTTGAATACGTATGTCAATTTTCTGTCCATTTTAAATGTTCCTAACTCTAATTTGGAAATATATTTCATCAAATATCGTTCAACTAAAAAAAAAAAAAATTAATTTGTGATCTTCAATTAAGTAATAACTCAACCCATTCTGTTCTTCCAATATTTAGTTGCATGCAACTCGTTTTTAATCGCATAGTAAACTAATGAAACATTTTCCGATAGACAGCCAGCCCCATAGATGCTAAAACAACAAAAAAATCCTACGGTAAAAACTGATATTCGCAGTGTTGTGCTACCGTAAAAACTAAATTATTGTTTAGATATAATTATAAATATATTAAAATTGTTTAAGATACTGAAAATGTTGACAGAAAACTTATGTTTACTTTTTCTAGACGTGTTAAATGTTTCAGAACGTTTGATCAGTTTTTGAGCTATTTAAAGACATCTTACGAATTTTTTTACGTCATTTTTATTTGGTAGATACTCTGTAGATAAATTGTTAGACTTACCAGATCTGTTTGAAAATTGATAGAAGGTTCATCATAAGCCGTAATTAAAGATCAAAAAAAAAAAAATTTTAATGTAGTATTTTTCTTTTAAGAATTTTAAAATTAAATTTTGATGAAAATAGTAAATATTACGGCCTTTCAAAACACGTACAACCTAATTTCACCTCAAATATTGTTTCGTTATAAATGGTTTATCGTGATTATAGATGTAAATTAAATAAGTTTATGCATCTTAGATTACCCAACTACAACAGTGACCGCACCCGTATATAGTGTGAACTCTTTTACTTTTTTTTTGAAATTTCTCAAATGGAAATTGCATTACCAATAATATTATGCAACATAATAAACGTTTAGTGCATAATGATTACATTACCATTACCTACAGCGATATTATAAACCTGTACTAACTTTTAGGTACATAATTGGTAAACCCGATGTACTAAAGTGTTATACATTGTCTCGATATTTATAGAAAAAATATTATTTTTTGAATCTGTTTTTAATAAAGGGCAGCCCTTCGGAAATCAAAAGTTAAAGCTTCATTAAGATGTGAGGATTAGAGAAAAATATTTGAATATATAGTGTGAAAATACTAAAAAATAAAGCTTCAACTATTTCATAATGACTGAAAAAAAAACAAATTAAATTTACTCCGAGAAAATCGGTGGATCGTGATAAATAAGAATCATCCTATATATAGCATCTGCAGTATCCTGTCGTCGTCAAAACTTTTTTGTCTCGAATTATTATGAATGTTCGATGCATACATCACCATGGTCGTCGACGAAACGATTTCCCGTTTTTTCTGCTTTTCCAACCGTGCGCGCGTTCGTATATAGTTCGACCAAAGATTTTTGGCGCCGAGCGGTCGCGGTTTTTTGCGAGGTTTATTATTATTTCTTATTTATATAAGTCCCGTGTAGTAATATATAATATGATACCGCGGTAGCGGTATAAGCAATAAAGTTCGCATTTGCCAAACGTGTTTATAGATTTTTCCCCGGAGCGCTGTACGAAAAAATAACTAAATAGTCTAAATGTAAAAATAAAACGACGGCGATGGCTAGATGCGGGCGCATAATTGACAACTGCGATTTATCGTTATCCCCGCCAAGTCTCGAAAACATATCTCGTAGGCTAACTGCAGGATTACACCCACTTATCGTCCCGGGTGATAAGAAAGTCTGAAAATTCGAGGTCTTTCAGCCATCAGGTCTTGAAAACATACAAAACTCATTCAAACTCCAAATCTAATATCGCTGCGAGGAAGATAATATCCTAATAAGTGTAAAACTAAAACCTGAACTCTTTAGCAGTTGAAAAACTACGTTGCGCGTAACTAAAATTCGGGGTAAAAGAGAAAATCCACGTCGAGTGGGTCACATTTTGAAGTAGAAAAGTCGATGACTAATTGTACATCAGTTATGACGAATAGCATTAAATTCGTTCAGTATCGAAACAAGTTATTTTTTTTATTAGTATATACATATATATACGAAAATACGTTGAAGTAACAATACAGTCGTCCAGAAAATCAAAAACACCAATTTCCGGTTGACGATGACGCATCGTGTTTATTATATGCGATGTAAACTTCCGTTGTCGACGAATTCATAAGACGGTCTGGTTATAATATTACATATGTGTGTGTGTGTGTGTGTGTGTGTGTGTGTGTGTGTGTGTGTGTATGAGTGTATGTGCGAGTTGTGAAAAAACACACGGGAACTAATAATTTCACGGCAGCAATGAAATTTACTGTTTTAATTTTGAAGGGGAAAAACATTACTAAACACGAGGTCGGATAGTATCTTTTATCTTAAATACGTGATTTGGATAACATTTTATATTGTATATGTAGCAGTGTTTGGAATGTTCATTAAAATAGTTCACGTTTATTTTCTAATAAAATGAACGCGTTCACGTTCACGTTCGTTGAAAAATGAACGCAAAACGTGTTGTTTGTAAATCTCTAGATATCCAAACTTATTATTTTATGGACCATTTCTATTAAGATCATGTTCCGGAGCGATAAGTAAATACAACTAAATAATTTATATATTACATATTATTATTATTATTATTATTATTATAGTAATTTTGAAGTTTTGAAACAGAATTTTCGCTGAAAAAGGAATACAGAGATTAAATAAAAAGTGATAAATCACGGTCACAACACTCATGCGCACAACGTATAAAATATATTTTATAGTTCTTTTTGTAGTTGGTATTGAGTATCGATGTATTCATGTTAAAGTATTTTGTTCATCATTACTATAAACTTAATCTCGGTTTCGGATTTGAAAAAATCCCATTATGCATGACCAAAATAAGGTGTGCAAAGAATTAATAAAAATCAAAAATCAACCGCGTACACAAAAGAATGATAAAATAATATACTATAATATACTCCATTGGTTTTAAAAATCAGTTTTTTTTGTTTTTTGTTTTTTTTTTTTGAATGTGAAAAATTTTGAATGGAAAAAACTTCTCCGAAACTTTCACACCTTACACACATAACATAATATATTATTATATATACTTTAAAAGTGTATTAAATTAACATTGGTGAATAATTCTTCTTTTTCATCTGACATGACTAATGAGTTTTCGCCACCATACTACCACACTCCGCCACCTATCTCTACCGTACATTGTTGAATAATTAATGTTAGTCAAGACTTAATAGAAAATAATTTCAACTTATTTTATAATGTTTATTAAACATAATTTAGCACCAAAAGAAACGTATGATTATGATTAAATTAGAAACACGATTATTGTTTAAAAAACGATAAAAGAAACCAAAAACAGACCGACCTACTTCACATGATGGGTGTGCCACTGTTGTAGGTGAGAAATTGGGAAGCTAAAGGGAAAATTGAATGTATATCTGTATGCAAAGATTAATCATTGCCAACGAAAATTGATTCTAAGCGGAGTTTGGTTAGATGTGTTTTGAAAGGCTGTAATATTTACGATTTGATACTTCCGTCTTTCATACGTTTTTATCCCATTTATTATGAAAAATCTAAACAAATCAGAAATGACGTTCTTAAAGTACTATCCCATTAGATTTTCAGAAAAAGTGCTACACTTGAATATTAGAGCACAATTTCTGGTAGAAATAAAATAAATATCATTGTAAAACCAATTTAATCTTCCCTCCATACAAGATCTTAAATCTGCTAGTATTCTCAAATTTCTTACATGGGATTCGAACCGTTAATATTAACACACATTAGTTTTTGTATTATTAATTTTAAATTGCAATTAAATACATACAAATATAATATAAGTTGAAAATTAAATGTATAGTGTCTTGTTAAAAAAAAAATGGAAACAATATTTAAAAATTTGACAGCGATAACCACTTGACATCTTGTGGATAATTAAATTAAACCAAAAAAAAAATTTAGAATTTCACTTTAATTTCTGTTTTCCTAGTCGACTATTTATAAAAAAAGTATTATTACCTGTAATATATGAATTGCATGGATTATAGTTTTTTTTTTTTATAGTTTCAAACAAGAAACGTCGCTAGTAATCGGATAAAATATTTTTAGAATTTGAGAATCTTGTTTTGACGTCAATCAAGTATCACTTCGTGAATCCTAGTACAATTAGTTCAGAAGCTACTTTAAAAAAGTAAATTTGTATTTTTTTTAAACAGGTTTTCATAATAATCGAGAAAAACCCAGAAAAAATGTAAGGAAAATGGGAAAATTTACGAAATGTATTATTTAAAATTTTGATTTGTTATGGTTCAGTTAAAACTTCAAAATGGTTCAGTAGAGACTTAAAATTTGGATAGAAAATTAATATTTGTCTTTTTTTAGACGTGGTCAAATTTTAAAAATATTTAAGGCATTTGTGAGTTATTTGTAGATTTTATGTAATTTTTATTCGGTAGGTACTTTGTGAATTCAATTGTTTAACCAAACAAAAATGCTTAAAAATTAAATAGGAGGTTCATTATTAATCTTTTTTTATTAGAATTTTAACATTAAATTTTGACGAAAATCGTGAATATTACCACCTTTAATAACCCAACCGAACTCCGCTCAGAATCGTTTTATCGTTTTTCCTTACCAATGATTAATTGTTGCATATATCAAATTATCCTCTATATCCCACCTTTCTGACTTCTTACCTACAGCAGCTAGTAGCCCACCCATCGTGCAAAGCATCTTTTTTTCTTATCAAGAACGTACAAGCAAATGTTTACAATCGTTCTTTAGTAACACGAATCAACATAATTTTTACGTAATGTTAATTCGTCTAACACAATTTGCGTTGTTTGTTTTTCTAATAAATAATTGAAAGTAGTAATGTAACATTGTGAAAAGGGAATATTACATCACATAAATACTCTACAAATTTCTTCATTTAACTATGAATTTGTTGAAATACCTGCCATTAAGAGTTGAGATTTAGGTTGTTTTGTTTCCTTTTTTAGTTTTAGCTAATTTACGTGTTATTCTTTCATAATGTGTTGTTAAATATTAAATTTTTTGTCTGCAACACTGCATATTTTGAAAAACAACACTGAATTGTCGAGAGTCAAAATACGCTCCCCGAATTCCTCAACAAAATTACGTAGCCAAGAGGAATGAGAAGTTTTAACTTTTGACATTGCTACAACGAAAATAAAATGTATAGAAATTATATAATATTAATTGAGCCATGTCCTTGAAGTACATAATATGGTATAAGAATAAATACTGACCTTGCAAATATAAGAATATATATTATTATATGTATATTAATATATTGTTATTAAGTACAAAAAGGAATACTTAACAGTCAAAAAGCATTAAAAAAATAAAAATAAAATAATAACTAAATAAAAATATATATAACATAATAAAATTATCTGTGTTCTATTCTAGATAATGTAAATCGAATTTATACTTTATAGCTAACATAGCTTTGTTTTAGAACAATAGAAGTAAACACCTACGAAATCCAAACTCTAATCACTGACACTCACTTCATTTTAATTGAATGTTTTCTTGTTTTCAAATTGTTGAAGCTGAATATTCCACAAACTTGTGACGGTGAGTTTGCGGAAGTTTGAGGGTTAAATTTTTTTGGGGGTTTAAATGTTGAAAATTTCGTTCATGTTTCCTATTATATATTATTAACGGTTATATCTGTAGTGTTTTTTTTTTTTAATCACTTTTCATTTATATCGTTTTATGTTCGATTATTTTAACTATCAAATGTAAGTTGTTTTCATTTACTTTTCGGTCGACTGCGCGCATTACTATTTGATATATTTTTTTTTATTTATTAAATTAATTTTATACATATACACATAACACAAATCGAACGGAACGGATGACGTTTGGGTTCGGAATTCGTAAACCACAAAATGTGTTTTATCGGACGAAATGGATAGAAAACAAATACGTGCATTACGACGGATCTGGCAAAAAACGGTTGACAAATTATTTTACATTAAAATATAAACCCTTTGAAAATATGTCTCCGGGACTGCGGTCTGGGGGAAAACGGGATCGGCGACCCTACCGTAAAACTCGTTAATTAAAAACCATAGTAAATATTATTTAATAGAAGGCTCTATACGGACCAGTCTGTGAATAGGACGATGAATTTTAGAGGCGGTGGCAACCTTTTTTGAACGATTAAAAACATAAAACAACATACTTTACACCATGGGTGGGCTACTATTGTATAGGAGGAATGTTGAGAAGACAGGATATACAAAATAAACTGCAATTGTCTTTTAACGGATTTGAACACACCTAAATGTTAACTAAAACTCCGATAGAAATAAATAAAAGCTGACATAGGATAATGGAGAGGGATGCAGCTACTGTTATAGGTAATTCAATGCTTACCATTGAACAAAGGTTAACCATTGCTAAACGATTCTGAGCGGAGTTAAGTTGATAGTGTTGCTTTGCCAATAATATGATAAAATAATAACATGTGCATTATATATTTTCTTTAATAATATGTAATTTAACATTGTACCTATTTTCCCGGTTTCCCATATTTTTTTCCAGTTTTTCTCGGTTTACTAGCGAATCGAAAAATAATCTTAAGTACCACCTCAGTCAGATTTCCTTTTTAGAAAAAGTTCTACACTTGGAGCAAGATTTCTGGTAGAAAAAAAGTTGCTAATAGATAAAAAAAAAAAAAAAAATAAATAAATAAACATTATTATAAAACAAATACATTCTTCATTTTACTCAGAATCAAAAAAGGTTCTACACAAAACATATAAAAAGCAAATAGCTATACTATCATATAACTAATAAAAATCCAGAATATTTAAGATTCTAAGTGGATCGAAAAAGCTTATGATATTATAAAGATGTTTTTTTTTTTATCTGTGCACTACTTTATTATCAGAAATCTTTCTTCGATTTTTAAGTGTAACACTTTTCTGAAAGGAAATCAGACTGGGAAGTAACTCTAAGAAGGTAATTTTTTGATTTTCCCAGGAATTTTCGCAATAAATGGGAAAATCGTGAAAATGCATGGGAAAACTGTGGGAAAAACGGTAAAATAGGTATAATATTAAACATATATTGTTATAAAAGAAAATATATAATGTTTATATAATTATTTACTATAATATAGCATACATAATATATATTGATCGATTGGTTTCTTCGAGCGAAAAATCCCTTGACCTCCAATTAAATATCTAAAAATGCTAAGTGATGACTTTTTCCTGCAATCATACTCCCATCAAATTTAACTAACATATAAATAAATTGCTAAATAATCTTCCGGAGCCTCTGTTTGTGATCTTGGTTTCACTTTTACACCTACTCTCTCAAGCATATTGAAGCACCCTGCTGCAAAGCTCTCAAACTCCTAGAGTTCATTAACCGAACCTCTCAACAATTCCATTTTTTCTGCCCACTCAAAGCTCTTTTCTGCTCCTTAGTTCACCCTATCCTTGAATACGGTTCCGTCTACTGGGACCCGTCTACGTCTTGTGGAAAATCCGCTATTAATCCTTTCGTTTCAACATCCCCCACTTAACTCATGATTACTGATCCAGTTTCCACGATTTACAACTAACTAGACTTGACGATCGCAGTCACTTATCTATCATTCTCTTTCTCTTTAATCTTATCTTCAGCAAAATAGATTCTCCTTCTCTCTTATCTCAACTTATCTCAACTCACTTTTAAAATTCCTCTTTGTCTTACCCACTCTTCTCTGTCTTTCATAATTGCATTCTCTTCTTCTAATTGTTCTTTCAACTCGCCCATTTATCGTCTTATGCGTGCTGTCAACTCGGACCCCTCATTAAATTTTTAACCTGTATTATTGCCACTTGTACTTATGGGCTTATCCAGGATATAATATAATAAATAAATAAATAAATAAATATTGATGACAAAGCAACACTATCAACTGAACTCCGCTCAGAATCGTTTTTTCATTAGCGATGTTCAATCGTTGCTCACAGATATACATTAATACAAATATTTCAATTTCTCACCTACAACACTCTCGTTTGAAGTGTGTCTGTTTTTTTTTTTTAAAATTAACTTAACCGAGATGAAATAAACCATTAACTTGTCCAGTTTTTTCATTACCATACTACGTTTTCCAATTTTTACCCTTATTCCTCACTGCACTTTAAACTAAAATCAACTGTACTTTTTAATCATATTTCAACTGACCCTCCACTACAATCACAATTTTGAAAATAGATTGTTTTTATAAAAAAAAATTGTTTATATGCATAAATTAAGCACATAACATTGACTTTTTCTAGATGGGAAAACCATTTATGAGACTAAAAATAAACACTTTGAAATTTTTTTTAGAGAAGTAGGAGAGGATAATGAATAATAATAATAATTTAGGGATTTTCTATTGGAGGATTTTTTTTATGTAAATTTAATTGTTCTGTTTCCTCCCCCAATCATTACGAAATCGTTTAAGCTATCATAATTATTATATCCTAAGGCTGAATGTAAACGAGTTAAATCCATTTAAATTTTTAACTTGATAATTTGCTTTTTTGTGAATTGTAAACTTAATTGTTAACTTGAAGAATACAAAATAATTAACTTTTAATTAACTAGAATTAAATTTTATATTTAAACAGGTTAAGTTGACTTCAACTTAGATTTGTATGCTCATATAAATTAACTTATACTTATTAATTTTTCTCAGTATACTATCTAAATAATCCGGCTTCACCCATGTGCAGTTTTTTTGTGTTACCTACAACTTTTATTTATCAGTTTTTGTATTACAGTTACAGAAAAAGGATAATCGTGTTGAAAGTGCTATCTAGCTATCCCCTGCTGGCGTTGTCTGTGTCATTTTTTGAATTCTTTTTACCTTTATTTCCGTTTTGCTTAGTATATTAGACGGAGAAGACTAAGTGGTTAGTTAGTAGTTGTACGGCAAACTATATGTCATATGTTATTTTTCTAAGCTTTTTTGCTAGATCCACGTCTCCAAATAAATAAACGAAATGTAAAATCGTAAAATAATAATATCGTTTTTCACAACGAAGGATGATTTTTAAGGGTGAAGGAGTTGAGAACTAAAACTCGCTTAAAGCCTATCTTCCTGAAATTTATTTTCTCCCCCTATCTAACTTCCCGAAAAATTCTAATCAAAAAAGGTTTAGATTTAGGAAAGCATAAGCGATGTATAGAGAAACGTTAATTTTCATATAATATAGCTGCCCGGCGGCAATGCTTTGTTATTGCTAGATTTTATAATTATTATTATTATTATTATTATTTTTTTTTTTTCTGTAGCCGAATTAACAAACAATATTCAGTAGATACCGTACATACGTTTTGACATAATCAAAAAAAATAAAAATAATGTTTACTTTGTTACTAAAGTAACGCAATGAACAAAAATTATAGCACAAAATACCAAAATCCCTGTCAGCTATCCTTTAGGCGTTGAATTTTAGAAATTTCAATAGCTTTTAACCTTCTCCGGCCCACGCGGAACATTTCGAAAAAAATAGATCCAGTAATTTTCGAGTCTAAAAAGGGCAGATAGATATTTATATATATATAAAAAAATATGTGCATTCTTTTAGATACTCAATGTGACGAGAATGTATTGTACAAAGATGTTTAATTTTTTTTCTTTTTCTTTTTTATTCTGTGTACAAAAATTCTAGCAGATTTCTTAATCCGATGTATACAGTGTAGACCTTTCTCTGAAATAATATTTTCTTGGGGGGGGGGGGTACTTTAGGGAGGTCATTTTTTGATATTCCGGCAGTTTTCCCATTAAAAGGGACAAAGTAAAAAAAAACTTAAGAAAAACGGAAAATTTACGAACGAACATAATATGCTTTTATTATTTTTAAATTTTGTTATTTATTTTAATTCAGTTAAAATTACTCATGGTGACTTTAAATTTGGACAGAAAACTTATATTTATTTTTTGAACGTGGTAAAATGTAAAAAAAATTTAAGCGATTTTTGAGCTATTTACAGACATTATAATTTTGCGAGTTCTGTACGTAACCTTTTTTTCGGTACTCTGGGGTAAAATGTTTAGACTTAACAATAGTTATGTCTTTTTATAAATGATGTATCTTTAGCTATAAAAAATTCAAATTTACTACTATTTGACGATGATGCAAACATTTTCAAAACCATTAATTCGAAATCAGAAACTATGCTTTTACAATCTGATTTAAATTGTTTTCATGCATCCATAATGATATTAATATTAATCAATTTGCTATAATATAATTTTTATATAAATAAGAATAATATACTATATGATTATAATTTATTTGTTTGATATTAAATGTGTATTTATTATTACTGATTTAGGTATCTATTTCGACGGTAAATTAAAATTCAGTTATCATATTGATAAAATAAAAAAATAAAGCAATTTCAAAATTAGGTTTTTTAAAACGTAGCTGTTCAGAATTTAGTTACTCACATGCTTTAAGACATTTTTATAATTCTTTAGTACGTTCCAATCTAGAATATGCTTCTTTTATTTGGTATCCTAATAACATTATACTTCTATACAACATTTGGAATCAACACAAAACTCTTTTTTACTTTTCATTTATTATAAATGTAGTGTTCAGAGAAATTCTCATTCGTTTTATGATGTTGTCCTAGGTTTTTTCAATATTTCAACTCTAAAAGCTCATAGAAATTACTTTAATATATAATTCCTATATAAATTAATATATTTTATGGTACATTACACTTAATTACTAGAAAAAAAAAAATTATAAAAACTCAAGAAATAAAGACCCATTTTTTATTAACAATGTTAAAGCCAAACATTTATTTTCTTCTCCAGCTAATACTTTAATGATGACTGAAAATAGTATTGATTTAGATTCATTTTGATGTTCAATAAATGATATGAACTCGGCGTTAAATTTATAAACATTGTCTTTAATATTTATACTAATTGATTGATTATTATTAAGTACTTGAAGATGTTAGTTAATGTCTTTATGAATTATATATTATGTTCTATTGTTAAAGTTAAGAATTTTGAATATTATTTAATAAAAGGCTTCTTAATAACTGATTGTTATACCACTATGCAGATTATAATTTTATATTTTTTTGTTATGTTTTATTATTATTTATATATAAATAATTTGCTGTTTTAATTTAGTATCCTTATGTGTAACATACGTTTTGTTGCTGTAATTGTTATTGTAAATGAAGTTTACTCCGTATAAAATAAATAAATAAAATATTAGATCCGTCAAGATTTTAAATCACATTAAAAAAGTATTATTTAAAAATTAATTAATTAATTAAGTGTACGACTTTCGAAAGTACTTATATTTAAGTCAAACTTCTTTAAGAATATAAATAAAAACAGTTTTAATCGAAATTAATATTCAATTCTCCTAGTAATTGCAAAAGTACAATAATCATCGCTGCAACTAATTTTTGAAGTTAAAATTTAAAATCATTTCCCCGTCGTACCCATAAAAATAAACCCGAAAATATTTCGGACATCAAAGGAGTTCATTTAACTCCCTAAAAAAAAGTAAATCTGTCTCATTAAGCATCGTACAGACTACGTATATTATACCGCTTTATGTATAATATTTATATTCCATTTTCGCAATTCAATACTAGTTTATAAGTACGCACGTGAATGTACAACAATGCGATGTAATCTATACATTTTTTTTTTTTTAAATATATATATAGAAATTGTACTCAGTTTGCGGACAAGTCGTGTTTAAATATAATAATATTGTAAAGTAATATACCATACAAATAAAAATATAAACCCAATTTTTTTTTCGTTCTCTCCGATCGTTATTACATAAGTATTTTATAGTAAACCAGAAAATAATATTTCGTTTACAAAAATTATAATATATTTCTTTTACACGCGATAATCGAAGGAAATAATATAATATGCGCACGTAATCTTTTTAATATATTTATGACGTAGGTGCATACAATCTCGTATAATTTATTTTTGGAAAAATTTCGATTACAATGTTATTTTATTTTGTTTGTCTTTTATGTCCCCAAAATATACGAAAAAAATAATAATAAAACAGGAATAAAATACAGATTAATTATTTTTAACGGACATAATTCAATTATTAGCATTATATATTATATACATAACGTGGTTGAGAGTTTTAAGTTTTTTGTACCAAAGAACGATGGCTTTGATAAAGATCTGAAACCATAGATTTAGTGTGGTTGAATAAAATGGAAACAATCTTCAGTATAGGCGTAGCGTGTTGGTATTCCATAGGGAGTCTATAGCCCTAACAGAAATTGTTTACTTGGGTACATGCATATATGTAATACAAAGTGATTTTTTTTTTTTTTATTATGAACCAGTATTTATCTCAGAGGATTGGTGGTTCATGATAAAAAAAAAAAAAAGCCACCCCTTTATACATACCTACTCGGTGTCGTTGTGGTGTTGTCCCCTTCTTAAAAGTATAAGGTTATTTAAAGGCATACGCAGGAGGGGATTTGGGTGTCCAACCATCTTTTGACTTATTAACCGAAAAAACGAAATGCCATGCCAAAATGAGATTTCCGCATCTTTTAACGGCTCAAATTAAAAAGGTCACGTATGTTAATTATTCGGCTCAAATGTATTCTATTCAAATAATATTATATATGTATTATCAAAGTAATGAATAAATAATATACGCTTTATCGAGCATTTTCGTATTTATGTTAATGTGATGTGCTTCGCTATTTGACGACTAAACATTCGATTTATTTCATTTAAATGTTAATATTGAATACATTCCGTCTTTATTACCTATCGTCACCTATATAGAGTGTTCATGACCTGTGATTTTCTTTCGAGGATTAAGTGTAGGTAAATTTGATTTCGGATTTTTTTTTCTTATAGAAACGGCCTTTTAAAGTCTTAAGTTGGGTTCACACCGTCAAATTTTCCCCAAATGTTTAATGGACGTCAAACTTCAAGCATTTCAGAACTACTATTCATTAAATATTTAAAGGGTTTGACAATTATGTGATCACTGAATTGATAACAAATCGTGTACAGCACGAACAACTACAACTGACTTGTTCGTGATATTTGGTAGTGCAATTTAAGCAGTTGTTCAGTTTGACTAATTATCGTTACTGAATTATGGATTCATAGGCGCCGACTTCACGGGGGTATTTCGGTTTTAAAGGGGACATAGCCCCCGCACTTCAATTAAAACGTAAAAATAGTATTTCGCTTTTGTGTACATAAATTATTTGATTATTATTAGCTAATGAGTTTTGACGTAGAAATGTTTATCAAAATAACTTATTGATTAAATACGGATAGTATTATTATACCGCGACGTATATTATTATATTTATATAAATAATATCCATGTACAGTAGTTGAAGTTTATTTTATTTCTCCCCGTGCTAAAATCTAAAAGTTGGCGCCTATGTATGGATTATGGTTATTTCGATATGATATTCGTAAGACGGAATTTTTATTCAAAACAATTTTAAATTCTGATTGGAGTGAGTTATTTTTTAATTTTTCTAATGTTTTCATAATAAATGGGAAAACCGGAAAAAAACGGGAAAATTTACGAAATATATTATTTTCAAATCGTAAATATTACGGCCTTACAAAACATGTATAACTGAACTCCAAATCGTTTTTCGTAAGCAATGATAAATCTTTGAGTACAGATATGCATTGATTTTCACCTCTATCTTTCCAACTTCCCTTCTACAATAGTGGCCCGTCAATCGTGCGAAGTATGTCTGTTTGTTTTTAAAGTTCGACGCACTTCGAATATTTGAAAAAAAAAATGTTGACCGTGTGAACCCGTGGACTTACTCGGCTGTAAATTATTAACTTATAATAATAACTTTTGGTGTTCAAATATAATATATACCAATATCCATTACCTATATTTTTTTAAACTCTCGTTCGGGAATTATAAAAGTAGCGTTTTTATATGAATATTAATAACACTACGTAAAATGCATTTTCCAACATTTCGTTTTTGCACACATTAGGTACTTCTTTTTTTTTTCACTTATTATTATTTATTTACTCACATATTTTATATAATGCATAGTTCATAAGAAATGCACGTTGTAAGAACTCTGTGCATCATAATATTATTATCGTGACGCATTGTGCAGTCTGTATTTTTTTTTAGAATACAAACAACTGACATGAAATAGCTAGGTAGGTGGACAAGAAAGTTAAAATGGAAAAGTATATTAATTATATACTCTTGTCGCGTATTTTTGGATAGTACGATTATATTAAAAATAAAAATAAGTTTCTTATAAACGCCGATAAAAGTATTACAATGTTTTGTTGCCTTTATTATTATTTTTCAAGGTACTCGAATCGATACTTGAATTATATATATGATATTTATAGTTTTTTTTTTTTCAAAATCTCCTTCTGTTGTATTAAACAAATACGTGCCTTAAGTATACTATTATAGTTGTATACAGTGAAGTTTTCTTTGTGCGATACCTAAATCGTATATTCTATGGCGTAAAAAACAAATAATAATATACTACTATTATGATATATTTGTGTATAAATAAATAAAATTACAATTATTAACTAACATTAGTACCTGAGTACTTACCTATAATTGTTCAATGAGAATGAAACGAAGGAAAAAACAATATTTTGTTACTAGTGTACTACAAAACACTTTATTTAATATTTTTGACTATTATTTTTTTAGGACGAAATATTCTTGAAATGAGAACATGTGTGTTCTGAACATTGTATCCGATATATGACTACATTTTCAAAATAATAATTGTAATAATAATGTTGAGAATGATTTGGAAAGGTTTGGGATTTAGAGTTCCAGGTCCAGTAATTCTATTCATGCAAATGCACGGAGGCACAATATAAAGACAACCTAGTCCCTAGACGGGGTACCACGGACAACGACACTTATTGTCGACGAAAAGTCATATAAGTCGTATAAGTCTATACATTGGCGATCGAACTGCTTTTATAATAGCTTACAGTAGCGCACGTAGGATTTTTTTCGGGAGGGGTTGTGTTTATAATAGTTTCCTAGAGAGAAAATTGCACATATTATAAGTATATTACTATCACTATTATTACTGAACAAATGATTTTTGATAAAATAAAATGTGGTAAAAGATATTATGTTGTTGAATGTAAAACTTGATTTAAAAAAAGCTGTGTTTGGATAATTGGGACAGATGTAGCCACTGTTGTAGGTGGGAAGTTGAAGAGGTAGGATATAAAGATGAGAATATGATGTATATCCGTAAGCAACGATTAACCATTGTTAACGAAAAAACGATTCTAAGCGGATTTCCGTTGATAGTGTTGCTTCATGAAAATATATTTATTTTTTTCGGAACGCCGATTTGAATTTGCAATCTCTGGGATGTAAATACCTTCACTAGACTATGACATTGACAATATTGAATTATTTAACATAATATATTTCCACATAATAGCAGAACTTCAAAAAGCTATAATTTCAACATTAAGTCATTCCGCTCAATTCTGATTTTACCATCGTTTTTAAATCCGCAATAGTTATACATATTTCAAAACAACAACCAAAAATAAATTGAAAATATCGATTTTTTTCAGCAAAATATTTTACTTGAAACGATTTTCATCAAAATTTGATATTAAAATCCTTCTATAAAATAAAATACTACATTAAAATCAATTTTATTTTTACCCCAAAGCACGACTTTTAATGAATGTCCTATTAAATTTTCAAGCATTTTTGTTCAGTCTGATAATTTTACCACAGAGTATCGATCGAAAAAAATTACGTACAAAACTCTCAAAGTTAAAATGTCTAAAAATGGCTAAATTGTTTTGAAAATTTAACTACGTCTAGAAAAAGCAAATATAAGTTTTTATACAAATTTCGAGTTTCTACGAATATTTTTAACTGGGTCACAATAAAAAATACAATTGAAAATAATAAAAATCATTATATTTGTAAATTACCCGCTTTCCTTACGTTTTATTTCGGATTTTCCCAAATTCATGAAAACCACTTGGAAAATCAAAAAATGACCTGTTTAAAAAGTACCATATGGACAATATTTATTTTCATAAATGGTGCCACGCGAACATATTGGAGTAAGGTTTTTGGTAGAATTTTTGTACACAGTATAAGCAAATAATAAAACAAAATAAACATCTTTTTAAAACCAATACATTCTTCGCTGCAATCAGAATTAAAAATTGAGAGGAAGAAAATATTTCACGGGGTATACTCTCTAACCTCTCACATCTAAGTGTATTTCATTGATAATAGCACGCTCACGATTATAAAAACCTATGCATATACCAAATGTATTGTAGTGATAAGGTATGTAAAATATTTCAAAAATGACGTAAATATAATACGTTTTGTTTGTATTAGTTACTGTCAATGTCATGAACTCTTTTTTTCATACCTGTCATAACGTGTTTTTTGATATTGCAAGCTATTTTCGTATTTCGTGTTTTGAAATAATGCGCATAACCTAATCGTTTAGATTGTTGTTTTCATTATTAGCTTTTTACAAAATATATTATAATACATGCAGCCGTATATATCAAAAGTAAATACAAACTGTTCATTATTTTTCCAATATCATACGGATGCGAATATCACGTGCTTGTATAATATTATTACCATTTTTTATAATACTATTGTACAATAATAATTGGATACGCGTATACCATGATTTAGGAACATTTCGTTTGATTCACTGTTAGTACATTCTAACTGGTCTGAACGAATCGATAGAAGTTTTTTTTTTCTTTTGCGTCCCAGTTCATCGTATTTTATCATTTTACCCTGCAGCTGGTGCACCTCGAGAATCCGAACATCAATCCAACAACAATACTCAATTAACAATAATAATAGATTTTTTTTTTTAAACAATTTTGTCAAATATCTATATTATTATTATTTTTTTTATCACTTTAATCATTTATGTTGATTTTTAAATTCCACCATTATCAATAATTTCGTATCTCGCAGTCATTTAGGGACCCAGTCAGTTTATTCGCGTACAGGTACGGTTTATACGCCCTACTCGTAGTGTTGTTACTTTTTTGTTACGTAGTTCTACATATATTTATTGATTTTATTTAACAATATGCCAGTATTTTTTTTAAATACATTTGTGATATCCATTTACTTACCGATAATAATAATTATTAGTATGGATAAATTTGTAAATTCTTCTGTTGACAAAAATACTTCAGATAGTCAACAGCAAAATAAAAAAAAAAACAAAAAAATATTAGTATTTGTCAGTATCACGAAGATTACTTAAAAATAGTTTTATCTTGTAATAGTTATATGGATGATCCTCATCCATGGTGTTTCGTACGTGGTTAAATATCAAAATAAAAAGGTCACAGTATGCCGTGAACATTTTTTGAAGAGCACAGTATGCCTTATTTAATAAAAGTTTGAAAACCACTGTTATAATAAAGTTTGTTATAGTAGAAAAATTCATTAAAAATATATGGACACACTTCATACGATGTGTGGGCTACTGTTGTAGGTGAGAAGTTTGAAAGTTGGATAAGAGGGAAATTGAATGTATATATGTGTGCAACGATTAATCTTTACTAACGAAAAACGATTTTGTGTGGAGTACATGTTTTGAAAGGCTTTAATATTTACAAAATGTAGATGATAAATTTCGTAAATATTCCCGTTTTTGCAATTTATTTTAAAAACCTATAAGAAAATCAAAAAATTACCGCACTAAAGTATCACCCCTGTCAAATTTCCTTCAAGAATAATTGCTACACTTAAAATTCGGAGCAAAATTCCTGGTATAAAAGTAGTTCACAAAAAAAAAAAAAAAAAAAAAAAACAATAATAATAAACATCATCGTAAAACCAATATATATTCATTCCGCTCAGAATATAAAATTGATTAAATCAATTTTGAAGTTTAGTCGTTAAGCTGTCGTCAAGATAATTAATTCGCAAAAAGAGTGTCATTATATTTATATTGTTACTTTAGGTACTAGCTTATTATTTTGAAATATGTATTATTATTAGTACAGTACGTGAATAATAATAAATAAATAAATAAATAAATAATAAATAATAAATAATTAAGACCCTCTCATACGAGACACTTATAGTGCACACGTGTCTGATTCTAATTTTACATTTTAAATTATAATATATTCGAATCAGTGTGATCATAATTTATATTCATACAATTATTAGTTTGTTGCAATTCATTATTGACCTGACTACCGCTCCGCGCTGGCAAAAGAAGTAATTTTATTGTTTTTCGTTAAAAATTCGGCATATTTCCGCTCCGGTTTTCTTGCTTCACATTTTCGTTGACATGATCTGCGTTCGATCTATCCCATAACGTTGACCGCCGTTCATTTTTATTAATGAATTTGTCAGTATCGAAGTACATTATAATAATATTATCAGTTATAATATGAATTTAAACAGTCTGTGAATTAAAATTAATTTCAGTGAAAAATAATTAAGACGTCACAAATTTTACCAGTTAGTATTATCATTTATCATTGAATATAGATAGTATTGATAAATACACGTACACGCATGTGCACATCATGATCGTCGGATATTACTAGATGGAGCTGTAGATGAGTTTTGCACAAGGCGAGAGTCATTTCCGTTTAAAATATCGAGCTAGGACCCCATCGGGTTTTTAGATATACCCAAAATTATATTTCAAACAACTACAACTTTGTAACAGTATCGCTTTTGTTACTGCAAGGGGGAGGGGGAGAGCTGTACAATAATCTTCTCAAAATTTATCTTGAGAATATTTTTATTACAAACCAAAATTTAACAATGTTACAATAATATTTATTTTAAACGCCTTTGTTATTTTAAACAAACTTACAATTTTGTAAAGCAATAAAAATAAATAAGTACAATATTTTGATATATTAATCTATAATTTCAAAAAATGTTTCAAGTATAGGCAACCCATACGTTTTTGGGGGCTAAAACATGTCGAGATTTTTAATTGAGCTGTCTCGTATTCTTATCTATAGTTTTTGCTAATATTAGAATAACGATAGCAATGAAGCATCGATATTTAAAGTTAAAATAATTGATGGTTTAGTTTAAATAATTTGTATCGACATTACCGATGTTTTAATTTCGATGTTAGCTTATCTCGATGTAACATCGATGTTTACGAGTGTTCTTACATTCAATGAGACGTATTATGATTCCGTTCCTGGAAGCGGATTGGCTATAGTTTATGTTTAGGGTTTAAGTATTAGGTACTAGACACTGAACGTCTCTTTAATGTATCCATGGCATAGGGAAATTATTTTCTCTATATTTCAAATTGACGATGATTTAAAAGAAACACATCGATAAATCGATACATCGATGTTCACTAAAAAATTGCCACCCCTATTTGTGACATTCGTGGTTGATATTCTCTATAGATAGGCCAAAGGGAAGGTGGACATAAATGTGCCGAATAGTCTCCTCACTTTTCTATGTTTTCTTTTACCTTGAGAATGTAGTTTTTTTCCTCCGACTTTATAGGCGTACCCAATGGACGACTGATCGGTGATTTTCTTTGATTTGCCCATAGGAATCAAATATTACTCATGCAAATTAAATTGTTTCACGTTTGGTTTAAACGCTAACTCCCGGGTGGTGGCATCTATTGTTGGATCGGTGTGTCCACTAATATTAATGAATATGCATACTGTTGCATGTACTGCAGAAACCGTTTTATTTTTATGTCGTTAGCAGCTGAGATTCTGTCCCGTAATAACTTCTTTTATTCGAAAAAACAAAATTCAAACCGTTTCAAAATAAGCATCGAAAAATGTTTTACAGGAAGGTGTTCAATAGGATTTATTCCTTGATGTTTTTTTTTAATTCGGAGCGTAGCAATAGAGATCTGTCGGTTTTACTATGATGGGTATGTTTTTTTTTTTTTATCTCTAAACAACTTTCCACCAGAAATCCTGTTACTTTTATGTACTTAGCACTACAACTCTTTAAAATTTAATAACTTTTGACATTTTTCCTAAAATGTCCAACAGTATTTAACCACTCCGAGTAGGGTTTGTCAGAGTGGGTTCATAAAATTGATTTTTTTTTTTTTAGTGCAAGCTTCACATAGCTTGCGTAACCTGCACTTATTTCTATAGCCGTTGCTTAGCCGTTTTATTACTTTAAAATAATATACGGACCACGGTTGTATAATACCTAGAATCTAGTATCATATAAATATTTTTATCGACCCGATATAAGAATATAAGAAATACGTAAAAAAAACGGCCCAAGGGGGGAGGTCGATCACCTCATTACCCCCTACTTGTATCCGCGACTGCCATCAGGTAGTCTGTTTAAGGGGAGTATCATATCTTGTACCTACCATTTCCATTCCATAACTATTATATTAATTATATTATATTATATTAATATATGTAAAAAGTGTACATTCGAATCAGGCACCCTCGAACCTCAAGTGTCTCGTCTGAAAACAGTTTTATTATGATAATTTCGTTGACTACCCCTTTATTTTAATAAATTATAAATTGACAATATTTGTATATAAAAGCACATTTGCACGTTCAAGTGATCGTATTATCTATTATCATATAACCCCGCCGAAAAGAAGTGAATCACCGGGTGATTTATTATGAACCGATGCGAATCGTTATCTATAGATTATGGTGAGATGGCGGCAGGGACGGGGGGAGAGGGATGCATGATTAAGTCGCGCGCGTCTACGGCACAACTCGGTGCATAAAAAGCGTGGCTCATTTAAACGGTCGGAGTATGGCGTAAAATAATAATAAAAACAAAAAAAAAACATTTCAAAACCTATCAAAATATCCATTATGCTGATCTAAAGGTAAACGAAAGGAAAAAAAAAATTAATAACACAGAGGAATTTACGACATCTGCAGAGATTAAAGAAAATAAAAAAAACATCATTATACTTTATAATATGGTGTATAATGTTTTATATCCAATAGTATATACTATGTATTAGTAAAATAACTAGAATAGAATAATAACGCATAATAATATATTATATTCCTATATTCAATATGAATTTTAATTTTTTTTATAAACTTGGTTGTTTTTCAATTTTCTAACCGGTTTTCATTATAATTATAATTTGGAAAAAAAATGGATATATATTTAAGGCGTTAACGATTTCAAAAACGCAAAAAAAGACTATAAAGTTTACCGATTTTTCTTTTTATAACAATTGTATAAATCTGAAATTTCCACATGATATTTGTAATACCTTTTTGCAGAATAGCTAAATTTTTCAAAACATTCTATCAATTTTTGTACTATTTATATACATTTGACGTTTTTATTTGACGTTTTTGCAGTTGGACGTTATGTACTGAACATTTATTATTCTTTTTCACTGGCATTTACAACTCTATTAGAATTTTTGTCACTACATTGTTTTATCTCTCTCGATCTTGAACAATTTCCTTCCATTCTTGTACTCCAAGGGCTGAAATCATATATATATATATTCGAATTCATGATTTTGCGATAATAACGTTCCCGTTTCAAACCGTGTATGATTATGAGAGCGTACGTACACGCGGAGCCCACCTGATAGGAAAAGTATTATATTCGTAAAAAAATTACATACTTGTGTACAATTATATTATCTGTAATAATATAGTTACCCGGGCACAGAATTGAACGAAAACAATTGTTTTAAAAATAAAAACTCGTATCCTCGTAGAAACAATGATGTTAATAAAAAAATAAAAATAAAAATAGCTTTTTCTGTATAAATAACGGATATCGGAAACGAACGAAGAAAAATAAAGTACAATTTTCTGTATGGGACTATATATCTCAAAGAATGGAACATGAAGTGCTCCAAATTTGCATAACCGCGATCAATAACATATCCACGCCAACCATCAATGTCCATGCTCTTACCTAGGAAAACATGGAACTACCTAAACAGGATTAGAGCTGGACATGCCCGAACTGAAGAAATGTTATTAAAATGGGGAATGCCAAACAGCATTCAGTGTGACTGTGGAGACTCAGTGCAAAGTATTAAACTTATCGTCGAAGAATGCTTCCTGAGAAAGTTTCAAAGACCATGGGATGATATTCTCACTGTGTTCTCTAAAACAATTGAATGGGTTGAATCGTTGGACTTAAAACTTTAAATCGCAGGACTTCATAAAGACCTCTTTTATGTTATTACTGCTATAACTGCTTAATATTGTTTATTATACTCCTTTATATTCTATCGTGTACTAAATGTAAATCTAAATAATGTTAGGGGTTTTTTTTTTTTTTTTTTTTATATATATATATCCGTGTTGTACTTATCAAATTTAATTTTAATTTTATGTTTTTATGTGTCTTACAAACTATGTATTACTTTTTATGCGCCATACGATAAATCAATTAATAATTACGATAAGATTGAAGAAAAGTCATACGTGCTCCTCTTTTTTATTATATATTTAAAAATTCAAATAAACAAATTGGTGTTTACGTTATAACGATTCATCGAAACCTACGCACGCTAATATCCTGCTCCTTACATTTTGAGCAACAAACTTCTTGCGAACTTTTTATAGGACACCCGAGGAATTAATAGGTACAAGGAAAACAATAAAATCACTACGACTAATAATAGGCGATCATCAGTGAATATAATACACAATTAAGTTGAACAACATATATGTAAATAAAATAACAGTATCACAATCACACGGAGGGCAATTTTAATAATCTATTATAAATACAGTGGACGCCGATTATAACACTCCCGGATATAAGGTTCAGTCGCTTATTAGACATAAAATCACTCGGAACGGTCCGGATATATCCAAATACATTATATCCTTTCTCCACTTCGCCTATAATGTTCATTCGAGTATAAGATTCACTTTGTGCCGGTCCTAAAAAGAATTTTATAAGCAGCGCCCACTGTATCATCATAACACTTATACGTCGCATTGTTGTTATATTATTATTTTTTATACTACCACCTTGCCTTTTTTACTTTTTATATTTTAATTTTAATTTTTACTACATTGATAATCAAATATTTGACTAATTCTGTTTGTTTATTATATTTGTTTCAGGTGAGTGAAAATTTGTGTTTTTATTTTTAAAACAACATACTATAAGTATACCTACTGCAAACGTATATGTTATAAACTTGTATCGAAAATAAAAACCGTGAGTATAATACAACGTACGTCCTATGTATATTATTATTAGGACTTATTTAACTTGAAATTCATAAAAAAACCGTTTAACACAGTCAAAAAAGCCCTGAAAAAAAAATTCACTTCAAAAAATATTATAAGAATAAATGGTGGAAGGGTTTAAAAGAGCGCTGCCTAACGACTCTAAATGATTTTCTAATGGTAAACAAATTATTAACCCAGTTATTAATTTTATAACATGTACAATTTTATTTAAACAGAATGAATTTGTATTAATAATTTGTGTCGTACTAGAAAATTGTATTTAATAATTTAGAATCGTAAGACAGGAGACCTTTAAACCTTTTATTATTTGTTCTTATAATATTTTTATAACGTTTTTGAACGCTTTTTTGGTTGGTTTATGTGAAATAAGTCCCGAGCCCTAGTCATTATGTTCTAATGTTTAATATTATTTAATTAGAACTTTATTATTATGCCTACACTCTTTTTTCGGAAGTCTTCCGGTAGAGATTGAAGATCGGGCTCGAAATGCAAACGTTTGGCGTATTCACTTCATTTCGTTTTTTCGTGTTACCGTGTATAATATTTCGAATTTTGTCGTTTCGGTTGTTAGAAGAATAATATTCGATAATCGCGCAAAATAACGGTTCCTGAAAACGGATTTATAAATTTAATTATAGGCAGGTGCTTTATTTCTCGGAAAAGTGTCGCTGAGAACCAAACCATGTCGATTCAGATGAAAATAAAAAGAACACTGGTACATCATATTATTCGAGAATAATTCAAATTCTCAGTCTACTATCTATAAAGTTTGTACCGCCACATAGCGGATGAAACACTGCGTTCAAGGATAAACGGAAAACTGGTATAATGATTAAGTGATATTAAAAAATAGCGATCACTAGCAGTAACAGTATCTGTTATTTAAAAATAGAATAACAGTGACTTTACCAGACTGTGACATTATCACAAATCACTACCAGTGACGTTCAATTGTCAAATTGTAGAAAATATTTAACACAAAATTGTGAAAATGTAAAAATGTAAATAATATGAAACTATTGCTAGTTGCTGATATTATTGCTACTCGACATATTTTATTTCGTGTCAAAGTAGTTGCTATTGTTATAGGAAACGAAATGGTTTCAAACAAATATTTTAATAAACACATAGCGTACGTTGACACATCTACACAGTCTAAATATCTGTGAAACACTTTCAATAATTCAACTGCTGTTCTTCTTTGTCGAAAAATTATATTAGCATTGAATATTTTACATTTTTACTTAATACCGTTTTAATCATTTATTCGTGAACTATTTGCTATTACAAAAATAAATATCTTATCAAATATACCAATAAACCACAATAGTTTACAAATAATTGGTAAAATACTGAAATAAATTACCCAGGGAAACCAGGGGTGCTAATTTTAAGCTTTGGGGTTTTAAGGACAGAGTTTAATGAAATATTGATCGTTCTAAAAAATTTATTTTTTTATTTTAACCACCAAATCTATACTGAAGACGAATAAAATAGTTAATTTTTGTTTAAAAAATATTTATATTTCACTAATGATTTAAAGATAATAATATTATTAATTCCATATAACTTGTCAATAATATTAATTATGCGCTAGTTAATAAAAATGCAATTTAAGATATGACGTATAGTAACAATTTCGATAGAAGGTTATCTGTACGAACAATAATAAATTGAATATTAACGGCTGTCTATGAATATTTTAGAAATTTACGATTCTAACAACATTATGATCATCACCGAGCTTTACATACAAATAATAATTAAACTCAAAAGATATTAAATCGAATAATGTTACGAATAGTTTAGTCACCCGAACCTGCCTTTGATTTGAGTACATCATACACGAACGAACACCAAATCGGATATTATTCTAAATCCGCTATTGTTGTAGTTATTATTCCACCATTAATCGCAGTTATGGAAAAGTGAAAAATAAAAACACGTCACTTAGTTAAAACCTAATTATTTAATAATATTAATATGTTAATATTAAATGATATTATAATAATAAATATTACACTTTTTGTGATATAAATCAATCTACGAATTTATTTTAAATATTTTAATAAATAATTTCGGCTACCTTTTTTCAATTTCTGTCCATAGCGCGACGTCATTATTTTAAATCTTAAACGATTAACCATTGCTAACGAACAATGATTCTAAGCGGAGTTTGGTTAATAGTGTTGCTTATGCCATGTTATGGTAAAGTTATAATTACATACGCACCGAATTCGATGAGCATCGCTTATAAAACCTTACATTGAGACCAGTACAAAATGAGTCTTATAACCGAATGAACCTTATAGGCGAAGTGGAGAAAGGATATACTGTATTTGGATATGTCTGGACCGTTCCAAATGATTTTAAGTCTAATAAGCAACTGAATCTTATATCCATGAGTCTTATTATTAGCGCCCACTGTAATATTTTCTTTAATAATATTTGTTCAATATTGTACATGTTTTACATTAATATGTCAGTCAAATATGTTAAAAATAATTGTATAGCTTTTAGATTAACTGTGATTATCCATTTAATATATTTGATCCGGTATAAGATAATTTTAAGAAATATGTAATTGAGGGGGCAATATAAATTAATATTTGAACTCATCGATGCAATAATTTATTGTTTAAATGTATACTACAACATTGTATATAACAGTAATACTTAAAAATATTCACATTCATACAGTTAATACAATTAAAATAATTAACATTGAAATATATTTATTTGGTAATTTCGGGAGTATGCGAACTGAACAAAAATTACGTAAAAAACCCCGTAAAATTAGAATATCTATAAATTGCTCAAAAGTGGCTACAATGTTTTGTAAATGTTATCATCACGTCTAGAAAAGGCGAATATAAGTTTTTTCCTGAATTCGAGTTCGTCGGGTTCGCGGACCGGCGACGTGCTTCTGACTGCCATGCAAGCGGATAGGTTTGATGACGTGTGGTCCATTTGTTCTGAGTGACTTTAATGACCAACGGAGGAGAAACACGTGATGAATTCAACGTGATATTTATTCGGCCAGACGGGTAAATCATGTTGGCCAAACGGATAATGTGCAGAAATCGGTTATGTAAAAAATAAAGACAAGAATTACAATAATATGATCGTCCGTTTATTCGGTAAAATATAGAAAACTTCAAGCCAGTTTATATTGCTACTTGTGTTTTTGTATTTTTTATCTGTATATTTATTATTATAAAAGAAGAATATCTGAATAACGTATAATCAACTCGCCGCCAAAACCGCCGAGATTAGAAATTTGGTCACAAAGAGTGCTTTTTATTTCGCAGGCATCGGACTTTCGGACTTATTTTTGCAAATTCCCAATAATTTGTAAAAAAAAATATAAAAACTTTTTAAAATTAATACAATTTGTATTTAGCTTTTTGATAAAAAAAAAAAAAATGCGATATTTGGTATATCAGGATTTTTGAAAATATCACACCCAAAAGGGTAAATTTGGTGATAAAAAACCAATTTTTTACAAAATGTATAACTTTTAGGAGTTTTAACTTAGAGTGATTGTTTTTTCCACACTATATAGAGTCCAATAAAGACTATTCATATTTATTCTAATACCACCCCTCCAAAACACCCATAACTGAAAAACCTGCCACACAAAACTGAAACCAAAACCATCATTGTAACCTGACATATGGGTATGTAACGATGATAAATGATGCAAATGCGTAAATAGTGTTGGAACCGATAAAACATGCACAACCCATAATAAACGAAATATTAGTTTGAATATATTTTAGGATATAATTTTTTGATTTTGACCGTTGACCAGATATTTCACTTTTCAATTTAGGTCGGGAGAGAGTAGCAGAGTATTACATTCAAACGCCATGCGGCACCACAAAATTTAAAAATGTCAACACTGACATGCATTTAAACTAATACTCCACCTAATTATGGAATTTTCAATGGAGATTTCTATTTGAATATTTTGAAATAGGTAACCTTTTAAATTCTAAAAACAGTCTACACTGGGGACGGTTGTTCCACTGTTGCATGTGAAAAGTCGGGAAGATAGGATACCAAAAGTTATTTAATTTACATATGTACGCAATGATAAACCATTGGTAACGTAATATTATTCGGAGCGAAGATCGCTTGTACATATTTTCAAAGACTGTAATATTTACGATTTAACACCGACTGTATTTTACATAATATGTTAACATTTGTACCATATTATGTTTTGCGAATTTGTAACTTTACAGTGCGTATATTTTTTTATAACATGAAATAATTCGATTCTATTACGTTTTAAATGCACATCTTATAGCGTGTTATATTACTTTTAGAAACGCATTTTGAGGATTTCTCGTGTATATAAACCCATTCGGAGTACGGGTACAGTTCATATAAGATTTTTACTTCTGTTAAAATTTCGCCCAAAAGATTATAATGTACAGGTATTATGTGTGTTGCAGTGTTGTTAATTTATCAAAATCATAATATTTATTACGAAAAAAAATAAAAAAAAATAATTCTCGGAAAAAATGCCTTTGTATACGCTGCAGTTAGAGAGTATATATTTTTTGTCTTTTTAAAAGTATTACGTGAAACGTATATTGCGTTACAAAAACGAATTCCGGCCGTTTTATGAACTCGCATTCCTTTGATATTATTATTTCCCTATATATATATATATTATAGTATAATATGTACAATGTACATACACTATATAGGTACAGTAAATTATTATTGTTTGTTCTCGATACCTGTAGTATATATTAAATATTTTTATATAAGTACAGTATTTCCCATTAAATTTGAAACAGAAAATTTATTCTTTCTTGATGTACCACACTATTCTTGTAAAATTACTGAAAAAAAAAAATAAATAATAATAATAATAATAATAATAGGAATAATTCACTCGGTAAAAATTAATATCGTCGTCGACATGATATTGTTGTTATTATTGTAAAGCGACTTCAAACGCGTTTCCCTTATTTTAAGTATATTAAAAAACATAACCTACCCTATCCTATACGGTTATAATATATAATCTTCCCTCAGAGCTCGGCACGGAAATACAAGTTTCGTGTGTACATCGGCGTTTTTTTCTCTTTCTAAAAATGTTAGATCAATACCACAGACAGTAATCTGCAGTTGTAGTCACCTACATTGAAATCGAATGTCCGTGTTTTTGGCCGTCATTGCTGACGCGAACTGTCGTCGTCGTGATGGCAAACACACTACTATATTATTGTAGGCACAGGTTCTTGTCTGTATTTATATTATATTATACTTGTTTCGAGTTTTGTTTCAAACTTGACAAAAATCTCTCGTATACGTATGTCGTATATACTTACCGAAAACTTTCGCGCGTGGCCAATAATAGCGACGAAGTTTTCGGCTAGAGTACTCTTGATTTTTATGCTCTACGTCTAAAGTACCCACCATATACAGGGTAATTTTTTTTTAACATATTCCAACGGTTAATATCCACGAAGATTTCGAGTGAAATTTTAATAAATTATTCTTCTTGTTTATTATTTTAAGGGGTAGCGCGGCCTTATAGCAAATACTCCATCTTTTTCTGCCTTGCGATGTCTCTTTTTATTGTGCTCCGAGTTCCACCAATCCTACATATATCTTACAACAGCATCCTTTTCCATGCTCCGTGCCCATTTCACATTCTTCTCGCTGAAATTTCTTTTGGGGCGATAGGTGTGATAGTGATTGCAACTTGCGTTAAAATATATTCAGTAATTTACAGTATTCAATTTTATTTCAGTTTCTTTTTTCCTGCTCGAGCATCCTTGTATGGTCCAAACATTATTGTCTGACATTTTCATTCAAAAACATACAGCTTTATTTCTTTTGTTTTTCTACGTGACCATGTTTCTAAGTTGTGTAACGCCATTGCAAAATGTAACAGTCATTATTATATTATAACAGAATCGTTTAACGATAGGTAGTATATTTTTAAAATGTGACCCTCATTCCGTACACCATAAACAGTAAACTCATTATAACTATTGACTTTCAAATAGCAACTCCACTCACTTATTTTCGATACACATATTCGGAGTAATATTTTTCTAAACAGTTTTATACTCTAACATTATCGGATATATTGTATTGTGATAGTTTAAAATTTAAACCAGAGTTTTGTAGGACGAAGGATGAAATAAAACGTACTTTTAAAATGAAAGTCCCGTTTTTAGATTCCGAGCGTAGGAAGGGAGCTATTTACAATGTTGTTTAATTTTTTTTTCCTCCTTCTAGTCTGTCTACATGTATTTTTCTAGTAAACTTCCTCTGATTTTTACGTGTAGCAACTTTTCTGAAAGCTCAAGTTGTTTAAATTGTATTTTAAAAAAAAAAGTCATTTTTTGATTTCTGATGCCATTTTTTAAATAAAAGCACTTAAGTGGGAAAAAACATCGGAAAAACGTACAATTTCACAATATCATTATTTTAAATTAATATGGAAAACGTTTATTATTAGGAAAGGTGCTTTAATCGAAAAATGACAAAAAACCTCTTTTGTTTCCTTTGTAAATCTTGTTCCTTATGCTGCAAGTCGTTTTTTGATTTCATAATGAATCGGAAAAACCAGAAGAAAACAAAGTTGTTGTAGTTCAGTTAAAAATATTTATAGTGATTGATAAATGGACAGAATGCTCACATTTCGTTGTTTAATCTCCTCAACAATAAAAGATATATTTTTTTTAATAAGCGTTTTGAAATCAAATTTCGTCCCCTGTTTAGCTCTTTTTTAATTTTTAAATCAGAAGACCATATTTTATAGTTTTTTACGGAATAAGAGTACATTTATGAAATACACATAGAGAATTATAATGATTGAAAAAAACCGAAATAAATTTTATTCAAAAAGTTTGTAGACAATCGTTGGATTAAATAATCACCCTGTATATATCTTGTACATTTTTTCATACAAAATATAATATTATATACCTAATACAATCCTTCTGTAGAATCTAACACTTTTCGAAAATGTTTCGCGCATTAATGCCGTGAAATAGATGAAGATTAATTATTGTTTTCGGCAGTAGTACTATACGCGGTGTCACAAAGTTATTTCGATGACAATATAACTGATTTTTTTTCCACTTCTGCCGAGAGACCTGCGAGTTATTTTACTCGTCTAAAAATAGCTGTTGCAATCTTTATTAACGGAATCACACAAAAGCTTAAACCTTATCATAAAAAAAAAAATACTTTAACTTACTATTTTCAGCATTTTCACCCTTTCGGCGCGTGCTCGCGGGATACAACTTTTTTTTCTTAATGACATGCCCAATTGTATCGCTATAATATCAGTATATAGTGTAGTTATAAAAAGATATTCAAAATAAAAAGTAAAATAAATCATCTAAATCGATGAACAATTTGAAACTTTATAGAGCCACGAGCAAAATTAAATGTTAAACATTACTGTAACTCAGTATATTTTTAGTTGCAAACAGTAATCGTTATTTATAAAATTTTTTGAAAAATATTTCTATTAGAATCTGTAGACACAAATTTAATGGTGGGAAGTGACATTTAAAATGTTAAAAGCTCGAAATTTATCTTATACGTTTATTCTAGTATTCTCTTTCTTTTTCGAAATTCAGATTTAACCTCAATATCATTCGGATTAAATATTTAGCGTAACCTGAAAAAAATAATCACTCAGAATTAGATACATAATATTTTTCTCGCATTTCGTTTATTTTTTTTTTTTGTTTTCTTTGGAAAAAAAAACTTTGTACTTTGTTACTGTAGAAGAATTGTCTGCGAGTCTTAAATAAAACTTAATGCAAATCCTTTCCGATTTACTTTATTTACGACACATTGAGTGACGGATGGCAAACGAACTTCTCGTTTTAACAGATTTACACCACTACAGCTGCGGTATCTCGCACACCACTCACTATATACACTTACTTATTATTCAATCGTGAAAATACGACCGCTATATTTTATCAAACGTCTTATAGAACTTTGTCGATAATATGCTTCTCCCCCCCCCCCCGTTGAGAATCTTTGATTTTTTTCCCCCTCGATAGTTCATACATATATTCGTTTGAGAGTTTTTATGATGTGAAGAAATGACTAGAGACGGATGACTGAAATTGAAAGATGTATTTTATTTTTCGTGGAATTTTATATGAAAGACATCAACGCAATCAATTTTAATTTGTTAACATTCAATACATGACGTTATATTTTATTTAGCCGTTAACGCGTTTTTAAATTCTATACCTTTCGAATTATTAATTATTATTACTAATCGTTATTGATTATTACTACTATAATCGATAAGCGTTTTTTTTGTTTGTATTATTCTAGACAATGATGCCAAATTCAGTTAAAATAGATGGTTCAATTTTAACCGAGGGCCACCAATCCCCCCTTCTACTTGTTAGTTTATAATTCAAAAACTAAACAAGACCCTAAAATATTAATAAATAATTGCTCTCTAAATAATATCAAACAAATAACACATCTACATACCAGGGGTGAAGAGTTTCTCTCTTTTTATGAAAAGTGTTTAAAATTGTCGTACCACCCAGAAGCCGCTCGTGGATCTCATAAACATAATTTGTTCAACGTGTGTACATCTTTTTGTATATGTGTATATTTTTAATTTTATAAAATTATAACCGTTTCAATAATAGTCTTTCCTCTGAGTGTACACAAACATTTGGATTATTACATGTTTACGTATATTTATACGATACAAAAAAAGTAATTTTTAGTCGGTAGGTACTTTCCAACTTCCTATTTAATCTGTATTGTAATTAAAAGTTATATTTATCATCAGAAATGATGACGTTTATAGTGGTAGTGCGGGCCAACTCATCTATAACCCGAACGGTCGATTATGTCAAACATCAATATCAAACTCTCAGGAAATCGCTGTTTCGTTATATTGCTATTTAATATTCAATAATGCAAACAAATACGTACAAATCGTACAATGTACATGTATACATGTAATAGTATTCTATCAAATGCTGAACCTTACAAATCATATCTCGTAACGTAAATAATTGTTACACTTTCGTAGAAAATCGTATATAGGTAAAAAGTGATACAGGCATATAGTAATGCTACGAAATAAAAATTACCATGAATTTATTAAAGCGTTGACTATACATTTGTAAGTATAATTTATTTATGGTGTTTGGCTATCAATAATTTATTGTCGTATACAAATAGAAGTTTTCATTAGTTTTATAATTAAACTTGTATTAAATGTTTTCCGAGAAAAAACCCCAAACCCTAGAATTTGATAATATGCACCGCATTTTCATTATTTCTATAGAAACGTTGACGATATAAAAATTTTCCAATCATTTCACTTGCTTAAAAAAAAAAAAAAAAAAATAATTAATTGATTTCTACCCACTTTGATAACTACTATTAGGAATTGAAGATAATATAGCCACGGGAAAAAAAGTCCTTGACCAAAAACCATATAAGAAAAAAAAGCCTCAGGGAAAAAATAGAGTAATTAGCATCTTAAGAAAATGTTTTTATAAGTATTGAAAAGAAGGATTGGAAAAAACCCCCATTGTAATTTAATTAATAGAATATATTTAAAAAAATAAATAATTGCAAGATTATCAGGTAGTTATACAAAAACATGTTTTACGTATATAATTTCTTATTGCATACTTTTTTGGAAATCTATTTATCTTATTTTTTTAATTTATTGCTTGAAAAACTATGTATAAAACAGTATAAAATAATAAACTGTAGGTGTAGATAGGTACCAAAAATGTATATTATATTATATTGTATTATGTATGTTTGGACTCGAGGTTTTTAAATAATAATTTTAGTATACTATTTGTAGTCAATTTGTCTATATCGATTAGTGTAAGAATATTTCATTGTAGTTTTGTAGGAGGTAAATATTATATAAACATTTTTTCGCTTCGCCGGGGCTCTTTTTTTCTTATGTGATTTTTGGGTGAAGCACTTTTTTTTCCAAGACTTTTTTCCCTAATACCATTATAAGCCATTATGTATAAGTGTACTACGAATTTCGGTACTGAGTATTAATAAAAACTGTTAGCACAAACGTCGAAAACTACTGCAGACATGCAGTGCCGTACGAGTACTACCATGACCGTATTTCTATGAAATTTTATCAATTCTTATTGAATATCTTATCAATCAACGAAAACAGAATAAATAGATAACACAGACCGCGGTTGCAGAGTACAGACAATAATCGTATAGAAAATCACAATATAATTATTATAACAAACAGTAGGTTTATGTGTTGATGATAGCCACAATATTTCTATAATTTTGTCAATCTCTTAACAAGTTTTTGATAACCATTTCCGTATAAAAAAAATTAACCATTTTTACATTTTTGATCAATTATAACTAAATAAATAAGTATCTGTATATGAAACATACTCAACAATGCTCAGCGAGGTTGAGAGGCGATCGCCTCTATCGTCCCATCTTGTATACGACCCTGTTATTTGTAAGAATTTTTAAAAATATTTCATTGTCGACAAAGTCAAATTGAGCATCATTACCGTCGGTCAATAACAAATCGATGCTCATAGGTTATAAAAGATCTTGTGACGTTTGGTTTAAATAATGGTATTTCACATTAAAAAGTTCAATAAAATTAAACTTGTTAGTGGGACTTGTAGTTTATTAACTGTTTTTTTTTTTTTGGTATGCTTCGTCTTAAAGTAGAAAATAAGCAAAGACAAGTACCCTCGAAGTGAAGGGCTTGGGGACGACGGCGTGTTAAAAACTGTTCAAATCATTGAAGGAATGGTCAATATATCATATCGGTTGACCTTCAAAACTGCGGTCTTGCCGAATAAATATCAATTATCAATTCAAAATAACATTTTAAATTTATAAGCATTGCGTTGTCACTGACAAATTAAATGTCTAATTAAAAAACTAAATAACGGGATAATATTTACTGTTATTGTAAACACAGTAAATAACTATATAAATAAAAAATAAATAAATTAATGAATACGTCGCCTTTTTTTTCTATATTATAAATATTTTGTATTTATACATTTTTTTATGACTTTTAACCATTTTAATAATTTCGATTTTACTTTATTATTTTATTGTTATTATAATCTGTCATAACCCGTGTAACTGAGGCAAACAGAAATCAAAATGTGATGTCACTTTTGAGTCAAATCCGAGTCACTACTTTATATTACTATACTAAAAGAAGAGAAGAAGAAAAATTGAATAATAGATTATTATCTTTGTTTGCACACGTCATGATTATTTTTTTATTACTTATATTATATTAAACCTATAGGTACTGGTTTAAAAATATATCTTAATATTTGGATAGTTGATTGAAAAACAAAATCTATGCTTTAATAGTATATAACACAGTGTGTCCAAAAAAAAAAAAACAAATATTTGGTAGATTACCCCTTTTTTTGTTAAAATTATTTAATGTATTTCAAAAGATTGTTACAAAATTGAACTACAATTAAATTGGTTCGTAATTAACTATTTTATAATACTAAGTGTATGTGCCGAATGCATGCGGACGCAATGGATATCGAACTTGGGCGAATAAAGATCCTAAAATGACCACGAAGCCCGAAGGTTTTTATACTGTTCAGTTGTATGACATATTTGGACGGAAAAAAAAACCCGAATTCAATTTTAGAACGAAAACGTTTATAATAATACGTAACTGTAACGAGTCGCAGTTGTTATTTTATTGTTATTGTTATTTAATTTGGTCGTCATGGCCCCCACGGGCGACGCGGGTAATCCGGTGCAATTTCAACCGAACTCGGTTTTGATTTGGAATAAGTCTATTGTAAGATACAAGGTACTCCCTTAGAAACGGGTCGAGACACGATTTGAATTGATTTTTTTTTCGCGATAAACCTAACTTTACTTAATCCGGACAACACGCCGGATGATGACAGCTAGTTATATAGGTAAAATATAATATTATTTTAATCAAAAAAATACGATATTCACGGGGAATTCGGTCGGGATCAAAAAACCGAATAAATATATATGTATAAAAAAAAAAATAATAATAATAATAAAAAAAAACATCACGTCTTATCATTGTTTTGTAGTAATGTCATGGAAAGCAAACGTTGAACAAATACACTTCTGCGGTTTGTATATTTTTTATATATTATACGATATATTATGATAAACGTGTCAACCTCTTTTCTCTATGAAATTGAATTGTTGTCCAGGTCGCCGTATACCTGACCCAACTTGAACAGACGGGAACAAAGGCACTGCAACGTTATCAGTGTTGTCCCCTCGTCCTGTTAGCACCGCGGCAATAACGGAGTAAAGGATATTATTATATTATATATTGTATCTATATATGTAACATTTCAACTCGCGTACACGTCTGTTCCAGTCTGTCTGCGGCGTATTATACCCACCGGCCACCGCGATATAATATAATATAATAGTAACATGTTGTATGTTCTCGTACTACGATATTATGATTGATATTTTACGACCGGACTATCTGTCTATTATAATATAATCTCACCGCCTACACGTCTTTTGTTTTTACTGTGCGTATTGCGATAATTAAGAGCTGGACAAATTTTCCGATTCAAACGACCTGATAGTGGGCAAAGAGAAATAAAACGAGAGAAACTATAGAATGGGTGGCATGTCTTATGTGCACGGAGAAAGCGAGAATCCACGGCTAAAAATGTATGGCAAGGAAATTTTGCAATAGGCAAAAGTCCACTTGATAGGCCAAAGCTTCGTTGAGGAGATTGAATTAAGCGGGACTAGTTGCGAAATATCTTAAAGGAACAAGGAAATTTGGACTGAAAAATAGAGAAGACTGGAACAGGATTTGTTCGGCAGAACTGTCTTAAAGGCCGTCGTGATTAATTGAAAACAAATGTATACATGATAATTTTGGTCTGTATTTTATTTCTCTCCTCCTCTTGTTATATTCTCGCCCACCCTCACATCGCGCCCTATACACAATGGTGTTCTCATAGTGTATACTATATGTATCAGACATATAGTACTTTATTTTTAAAAATGTCGGGTATTTTGTTTTAGTAATTTTGATTTATGTTTTATACAATTATGTCTGCATATACAATATAACTTATTCAAACCATAAGAAAGGTATAAAATTGGGTGTTACAGTAATTCTCAAAAAAAATTAATGGGCACATCATTGTCTATACATACGTTCATCAATATTTGATTGTTTGCTTCAGGACCAACTGACTGACTTAAATAGTTGTCTTTATTATTTTTCTTTTTTTTATCGTTTTATAACCGATTTTTGTTTTTTTTTTAAATATAATACTACCGTCTGTCGTTAGATATTTGTCCTATATGTACATTACAGGTAATTGTTTAGAAGAAAAAATCTTTCTCTTCATCTACCTCTCTACTTTCACCCTCACACATCCTGATCTCCAACATAACCTCTAAAAACTTATATATTATATAACTATATATTACAATATACGACCTATATATTATTATTATTTAGACACTCGTCTTGTTCTGTTCACAATTCCACAACACAATGACACAATAATAATATATAGTGGGCCTCCATTGTATAATACTGTATTATATACTATTATAATAATAATATATTGTTTTAAATTCGGATGTAGCTATGTATAATATAAATCATAATATTGAATAAATCATCATCTCGTTCGATACACAGATTTATGATTTTGAGGAGCTCGAATTGTTCAAAATACAAACATATTTGCAAATATCTAAAACCTACATTATTATTATAATTGTCTATGACAATAATTTAACTACTCCAAATTTTCATTGTATCATGTGTCTCTACTTCCTCAAATATTTTAGCTAAATGTAGTTTACACTCGTGCAAGCTCAGCATTACCGAGGTTTTAAATAAATTTGATTTGATTACTAACAAAATGAGTGTTGGTCCTGACATGATGTCGAAACGAAATTTAAGCATTTACCAAAAAATTCTCGTCTTATCGTGTATTTATTCCTAGGATATGTAAGGATTTTTCAAACCCTGTTGCTTTAAAAACTTTATATTTTTCACTAGTACGTTTCACGCTTGAATATAATTCTGTAGTCTGGTCGCCTTCTGCTAATGTTCATATAAAATACCTAGAATCTATTCAGAATCGTTTCCTTCGTTTTATATCATACACATGAGGTATACTACGTCTACTTCACTTACCACATAATTCGCTATTAGATACACTAAGCACTAAACACCCTTGTTATTCGAAGAAAAATGTTTGATTAAAACTCCTCGTTTGGATTGGTCAACTTTGGCTACTTAGACTGTTCAGAATTGTTTAATTCCATACATCCACAACGACAAACTAGATCTACTCATATTTTTCATACACAACTACGCAGAACTAACAATGCTATAAATGCTCCTTCAATTAGATCCACGAGATTAGCTAATAATACCCAAAATAATCTACTTAATTTTAATTCTATTGAGTTTTTTGAAATTATATTATTAGATATTACCAGTGGTTATGTTTTTTTATTATGTTTATTAATTCATTGTACTATTATTTTTACTCCCTTTTTTATTTAATAAAATAAAATTTTTTAAATTTTTATAATTTCTTGATTCGCCTTATTATAATATGTATTGGGCTTTTAGCGCCTTTTTAATTAACAATAAATAAATTCTCTATATATAAAATAACATGCTCTGACTAACATATTCATCATCACCTAGCCTTAACTATTGGATTTTGGCACACATATAGTTATTATGACGTAAGCATCCGCGAAGAAAGGATTTTTGAAAATTCAATCTCTAAGGGGTAAAATATGGATTTATAGGTATTTTCGGTACGAATATTTAATTATTAATTAATTAATTTTTGTTTATTCGTGTGTTACCAGTGTGACATGGATGACAATTTAGTTGTTACGGACAAGACAACTATTATTATTTACACTAATATTTATCAATAGCAAAGCATTTCCGAGTCAGTTGATAAATAATTAAATAAATAAATTTAAATTTAAAACAAACACGCATATTCCAGTAAAATATATTGTAATTACTATAATTCGAATATTTTTAATATTAATATTTGATATGAAAAGTGAATTAATTCGCAATCTTACAGTATCAGGCGAATTTATTTTATAATTTTAGAACGGTTTTCCCGGGACAAGAAAAAAATATGTTCTCTGCGCCATTCCAACTTCAATTGTCTGACTCGGGGGATCTAAAATCTAAGCTCTTTGTGTAGTCGTATTATAATAATATATAAACTAACCTTGTTAAACAACTTCTAACTGTTATCACTTTGAAGTAACATTGTTCGTAAACCGAGTAATTTTAACGCGAAAAGTTAATTTACGTACGTATAATTTCTTGTCATAAAGTTTATCTTTATCATCCGTTAGCTCAGGTCACATAATAATATATATATATATTACATATTATATTATATGCCACGAATTTATACATTCTAGGTTGAAGCATATTAATATGCTATTTAAAGAAACTATTTCACCAACATGGATTTGCTCATTAGGCGGGAAATAAGGGGAAATATCATCCTGCAAAATCTGCGAAAAATTGCTTTTATTGAACCTTGGCGCATAATCTGGATGATTATTGGTCATCCCTCTCTTAATGGACCCATCATAACTATACAACAAACCTAACCATTTATATACGAGTAAGTTAAGTATTCTAATATCCGTGTATTCATCTAAAAATATTACAATACAAATATAATACATGTTCTTGACAAAGCATCACTATCAATTGAACCCAGCGGCGTATACAAGATGGAGCGATAGGGGCAATCGCCCCCCCCCTCCCGCTGGGTTTTGTTTAATTAATACGGAAATGGTTATCAAAAACTTGTTAAGAGATTGACAAGAGAATAGAAATATTGTAGCTATCATCAACACATAAACCTACTGTTGGTTATAATGATTATATTGTGTCTATACGATTTATAATGATTATATTGTGTCTATACGATTATTGTCTGTACTCTGCAACCGCGGTTTGTGTTATTAAATTATTCTGTTCTCGATGATTGATAAGATATTTAATAAGAATTGATAAAATTTCATAGAAATACGGTCATGGTAGTACTCGTACGGCACTGCATGTCTGCAGTAGTTTTCGACGTTTGTGCTAACAGTTTTTATTAATACTCAGTACCGAAATTCGTAGTACACTTATACATAATGGCTTATAATGGTATTAGGGAAAAAAGTCTTGGAAAAAAAAGTGCTTCACCCAAAAATCACATAAGAAAAAAAGAGCCCCGGCGAAACAAAAAAATATTTATATAATATTTACCTCCTACAAAACTACAATGAAATATTCTTACACTAATCGATATGGACAAATTGACTACAAATAGTATACTAAAATTATTATTTAAAAACCTCGAGTCCAAACATACATAATACAATATAATATAATATACATTTTTAGTACCTATCTACACCTACAGTTTATTATTTTATACTGTTTTATACATAGTTTTTCAAGCAATAAATTTAAAAAATAAGATAAATATATATATATATGGTTATATAGATTTTCAACAAAGGTAGGCAATAAGCAATTATATATGTAAAACATGTTTTTGAATCAAATGACAAACACTACCTAATTATTTTCTCAGTTTTTTATTTGTGTAAAATATATTATATTAATTTACAATAGGGCTTTTTTCCATGCCTTCTTTGCTATACTTAGGTATAAAAACATTTTTTAAGATGCTAGTAATTGTATTTTTTCCCTGGGGCTTTTTTTTCTTTATGTGGTTCTTAGTCATGTGCTTTTCTTCCCGAGGCTTTATTATCCTCAATTTCTAATAATAGTTATCAAGGTGAGTGGAAATCAATTATTCAAGTTTCAAGCTAGCGAAATTTTCGGAAAATTTTGAACTACAAATCTATTTATAATCTATAACTACCGTTTATAGACATATTATTTCATAACGAATAATTTAATAGTATAATTAAAGTTCGAGTTCTGCCCCTTACCCTAGAAGATGAGCTGAATACGTCCCTTATTAAACTCTGATCAGAATCATTTTTTCGTAAGCAATGTAACTTTATTGTTACCTACAGGTATACATTAAATTTCCTTCTGTATTCTACCTTACTATCAACCACCTACAACAGTGGTTACATCCACGTGCGAAGTATGTCCGTCTTTTTTATAAATAGTGTTCCTTATTTCACAACCAAAGGTTTAACTTAACGAAAAATAATTAAAATGCATTCTGTTTTTTTTTTTTTAGATTTGCACTTGAAAATAACAATATAGTTATTAAAGATATTGTTGAAATAATCGGTTTGACAATAAAGTGTTCCCATTGAATTGTTCGTAATTTCAAAAATTAAGTATACATGCCAAAAACCCGAATCGCTTAGATCAAGTTTTGTGCTTGAAGTCCATTAAGTCCAATCAAGTTCAAATTTTACCGATCTCGTTTATAAATGTATGGGAACTTATGACCGTCCGGTACACCTAAACGTTTAACAAACAATTAGGTATTGTCTTTGAGTACTTGCACAGTTGCACGTATGGATAACAGTAGGCGCTCTATATAGATAATAAATTTCATTTAAGAACGAAATTAAATAAAACGGTATCCAAGATTACCGTATTGGGTACGAAAATCGAACGAGGCGGTCCGTGCCCTTATCGGCAATGGGCGCAAAGGTTCCTGAGATGCATCGCTTACGTTGTCTTAAACAGCCCGGAAAGGGAGAAACACATGCATGAATTCCTCCTATATATACACGCGGTACGTAATAATATTATTGGATAATATTATCGTGTATTATTAATGATCTGTTTAATGGGCAACAATGTAATACCCGACAATAATAACGTTCGCAATGTTCATATCACAAACAACACGGAGTTCTACGGGTTTTGGTTCGGCCTTTGGCGTAGAAACAGGTAGGTATTTAGGTATACCTGCCTATTGTTTCCTCGTTAGTTTTTACGACTGTTGCCGCATAATACGGACGCGCGTAAATAACATAAGTACCTATTATGCAGCACTACACATTTCGGCAGTACCGGTATATGATCAAATAAAATATGTAGTGTTTTTTTTTTTTTTTTTTGATTCTGAGTGGTGTTAGGAATGTATATTGGTTTTACAATGATGTTTATTTTTTTTTTTTTGGACAACTTTTCTACCAGCAATTTTACGGAAAATAGCTACAATATTAAGCAAAAGCCATCCTAGGATAATGGGGACGGGTGTAGCGACAGTTGTAGGTGGGAAGTTGGGAAGGTTGGGTTTAGACGGGAATTTAACGCATATCTTTACGCAACAATTAACCGTTTGTCGTGTACCTATCTTTCGGTAGGTAGGTACATCTTTACCGGGATTCGAGAACTCAAATTACCATAAATTAACTGGTTACAGAGTTGTTCTCAAAATATAGGTAGGACCACTTCACTCTTTTATACCCTGTCTTCAACGACTAAAAATTTCTGGGAAAATCAAAATATTACCCTCCTAAAGTAACACTTTAGTCAGATTTCCTTTTAGAAAAAATGTATACTTGTATATCGGAGCAAGATTTCTGGTAGAAAAGTTATTTACAGATGAAAAAAAAAATAAACATCATTGTAAAACCAAAACATTCTTCGCTCCGCTCCGAATCTAAAATACATATTAAAGAAAATATATAACATATATATATATATTTGTATATATATATAATTATTTTACTATAATATGACATATATATATATATATATATATATTGTTGACATAGCAACACTATTAGCCGAATCGTTTTTCGTTTGCAATGGTTGATCGTTACGTTATCTTTATATGTCCCCTCTACGTTCCCAACATCACACCTACAACAGTGGTTGGTGGACCATCGTACGAAGTATGTCGGTATCTTTTTTCTTTTAATTTGTTTCATCGTGATCCTTCGTCGACTATACCTATGAGGACTTGAAGATCGGTACGATCGTTGTTCGTGTGCAGTAGCGTTTAACGCGTTTTATGAACAACATATACAAAATCGGATTATTATTTATAAACAAAATGTATACGGTACGTATGTCACACATTTGATTTTCAATTAGTGACCTCGCTGATATTTCTAAACCGGATTCTAAAAGAGAATATTTATATTATACAGAGTGTCTCACGAATATATATTATATACCCGTTTTAATATTTTCAGGTATAATAAAGATAATTAAATTCTGTTTTTGTTATATTACACGCAGGGATAAGGGCTACAAATATTTATATTTAAATTAATTGTTTACGTTTTGGTAAAAAATTTAAAAAAATAACTTTTTATTTTATTATTTTTGAGAAATTTGAATATAGCCCTTTTAGTTATATATATTTTTTTATATTATAAATGAGTTTTTGCAGTTTTACACAAATATCGCTATAAATGTATTCCTGGATTTTTTTTTAAATTTATATGTTTTGCAAATATACGGCATAATAATAGTAGCAGCAAAAACGTATATCGACATTTTTTAGCACTAAAACTTGCGTCTGAATTCTTTTTTCAATTAGCGTCGATCCATCTCTTTCTCGAGGTATTTTTACCCTGGGGGTTTTCGTGTAGCACCGTTGCTCTCACCGTCTACTACCACTACTCTCCTCGTCCCGACCTAACCTTTGTTTCTCAAGAGGGACCTCCTTCTCTCTTAAGAAACAACCCCCCCCCCATGCGTGCGATCTTTTTTTTTCGAACGACAACACGCTTTACAGCGAAAACTTTCAAGTTTCGCGAAAGACCGTGTCTTACTGTAAGGTGGATAATACAGGACTTGAATTTTTTAGACCCCGCGCTTAGTAATAATTTCAATACGACCTGTAATTTGCACAGTTTTTTTTAGCTCAATTTTTGCAGGCGTTTCAGTTGTAATTATCCCCGCGACTCGCTGTTCATAATAATAATATATCGACATATAATAATAATATACGCATGATATAGCACTTAGCAGTGGCCGCTTATGTGTTCTTAATAGTATAATATACTGGGGGCAAAATAAGGATCATAAAATATTGCCCTCTTCATGCACATAGTTATTGTTATAATATTATATACGCGTACGACGTGTACCTACCAATAATACTGCAGCTGCAGTGTACAGCACGGGATCATAACTTATGCCCGAGTATATTTTACAACATCGTCGTCGGGGGGTCCGTTGCAATTTGCATAAACCGCCTAAATAATTCCGCGACAGTGTACACCCAGTGTATCGATGGCGGCAACGGGATCTCGAAGCCATGGCGCACCTGATCCCCCACCTGTTCTGGTCTTCTGGAGCTCCCGTATGGTCACGTGTAACACCCACGCGTATATAGGTATATAACTTATCCTATGGCGAGGCCGAAATGAATAATGTATGGAAAAAGGCCGCGATAAAAACGAGTTGAAATTTGTATCCGACGATATTATAATATTATTATTATATAGGTACACTATACCACCGCACCGGTGACCGTGCAGTGTAGGTGGGTACTGTATATAGTTTTATAGGTACCTCGTCGTAATAATAATGTTATTGTGGTTTTCGTGTTACGCGCTATACCCCTACGCACTATATAAATATAATATATTGTATTTACGTTCCGCTATGGTATATATTGTCTATCGCAACGGAGAAGGTCGTACCAAGAATCGGGTCATATCTTTTTCAGGATCGTCCACGATCCTAAGGTATAATACTCGTACAAAGAGATTAGATTAAATGATGGAAAGAGTGAGATACGAAATTCGACGTTGCGTTACAATCTTACAGGCGGCACGATAAGAGATTAGAAGATTTAGAGAATCGAAAATGGAAAAGTGACATACGACCTTTTTCGCTGCGAGAGGCGATATAATATGCGCAAATAATATAATAATGGACCGTGGACGTGGTCAAACCTTTCTCGTAATAGCTACCTTTTTGGTCAGACGACTAGAAGTTAAGCCGTGAAACGCGTTCCTCGAAAAGCTGTTATACACTATGTATATATAATATATATGTATGCATAATATATTATATTATATTTATTTGTAAAGTTGAAATAGTTTTAGAGGTTAAGTCCAGATCCCAATTATGTAGGTAAATTCGTGACCTTCCTTGTGAATAGGGCGATCACGTTATAACGTGCCTACTTTAACCTATTAAAGTATACGACTTTAACTGAGTACTAAGTATACTAAGTACTCATTTTTGTTGAAGATTTTGGTGATCGAATTTGTCCATAATTAACGATATGCGCTCCTTCTCAGCTACAGCGTCGTAAAAATCTGTTAATTATACTAAAGAAATGGAGAAAATGTAACAAAGACGCAATATTCCCGGTCAACTTCGGAGTTCTTTAAGAATCAATAAGTTTGCTACCTACCGTACAATAATAAAATAAAAAGTTATTTTTAAAATTTGTTTACAAAAAAAAAAATTAAAATATAAATATTTGTAGTCCTCATCTCTGTGAGTAATATAAAAACAGAATTTGATTATCTTTATTTATCTCCAGAGATATCCAAGGGGTATATCTTCGTGGGACAGCTTGTATACACAAAACTGAATTTAGTTAGTAAAAAATATATTTAAACAGATATTTGAATGGTTTAATTCGGATTTTTTTCGAATTTTCGGGGATCTATATTCAAGTTACGTTACTATATTTGTTAGTATATTATTTTATATTTCATTTTAAAAAATTTTTTTTTTTACTAATTGTCTAATTTCTCCAGAAAATAGACACTTTTGGATACTTTTAACGGTTGCCACTGAATCAAATAAGGAACAGCCCGGTAATTAGAGTTGTTTTATTAATGAGTTGAGCTGGTAACATTTTGGTTGAATTTCAATACGAATTTCACTATATTGTTGCGGAAGAACGGTATTTTTAACGTTTTCTACACACAATCAGATCTCCAAAACTGAAACCAGAGCGATGTAATTTTACAGTGTAAGTATCAAGAATAAACCTTTAGAGGGATTTAAGTTTCAACCTTATCCCAAATCATTTCTATGCTCATATGTTACTCTTTCATAGAAAATACCGGGTTGTAAATATCTCTGCAGAATAAAATGTAATACGACTGGCAATCAATACTATAGTAGATGAGCTCAAAAAAATTATACACATGTGAATTATTGTATAGTGGCGACAAGTCGACTGAGGAAATATTCGACTCTAGTGACGAAGTCCTGCTCACGGGAGTTTTTTTTTCATCCCATCGATTTTTATACTTCGTGCCAATCGGAAACATTATGATACGACCTAAAATGTCGTTTTGATTTGAAATTTCACATTCGTGACGTATAACACCTAATATTGTTTTTTTTTTTTTTTTTAAATTTTGAAGATAGAAGATAATAACGCTTACAGTATCAAAACTATATACTGTATCACTATAGAGAATATATAAACGTCAATTTTTAATCTGAAAGTGTAAATCATAAATACATATACAATTTTCGCCAATATTTTATAAAATCAAAACGAGAGATCTCCGTGTAACGAAAAATTAGTAGTATACATCATAATATTATGTGTAAAGCCTAAAAACTCGGCGAGACAAAAAAAAACTGCCGTTTTGCCCTGTAATATATTATATTCCCGGAGAAGGAGGGGAGGGCGAATCCCATAAACTGATATACGCAGTAAATAAGTGTACCCACCTAAAAAAAAAAAAAAATAATCGACCTACACAATAATATATTATTATAATATACGCATCGTTGGTGTTGCGGAGATCGTTGTCGTCGTCGTCGTCGTTATTATCGTTTTTAATTTCGACCGGACTTTGGTGAAATCCGATAACGGTTTCGGCTGCAGTCGTCCGAGCGGCATAATTTGACCCATTTATATGCGATTTTTAGGTTAATTTTCCTATCTCAAAGCCCCCGTTACTTGATTTCATAATATTTGTATTATAATACGTAATATCCTCGCACGATTGGAGATATTACAATAATATTATACGATTTCCCGACCCTTTTCTCTTTAAATTATATTGCTCGCCAGCCGGTTCGTATTATACGTGATAATATTATTACGAAATTACATCGATATGTATTAATCCCAAATTACCTATAAATACCGGGAGTGTATTTTGGTAGTATAAGGGGTGATTTTTTAAACAAGTTCGTCGCCCCATTCGTACAAACATTATGTTAAGACTACGGTTTCTTTCAAATTACGTTTTTTTAAGTTTATACAGAAAATCGTTTTTTCCAATTTCTTGGATTTCTTTTTTTATACAATTTCATGTACGTACATTGTAGCATTATACAATTTGTATTTCAAAAGAAAACACTGTTTTTAATAGTAATATTGTTTGGACAGTGTTTGTGAAATTCGTCAATAATATTTTCCCAATTTATTTGGCCTTACAGAAATGCTAGAAAGAGTTTAAGTTATACTTAGTAGTAAAAAAAAAAAAAAGAGAAGGAATAATTGAGCGTAGTGTAGTAATTTTTTTTAGAAGCGTTTTGAGGTTCAAATTTCGATGAAAATACATAGTAAAGATTACTGTATTTCAAAACATTTTTACCGAACTTTGTTCAGAACTTTGCGTTAGCATTGAATTTGTTTTTGATTTGCCAATATTTCTTCGATTTTGTAAAATTTTAAAATCAGTTTTATAATATTAATGACCTTTTTTAATAGATACGATTTTTCCTCTAATCTATTGCCCGATGCCCATTCAGAGGAGAGGTAAGGTGGATGTTTTTACGGACATAAATGATTTCATTGGAATAGTTATATCTCATTGTAAACATAATTATTCACTATTATTATATACGTGACTTTTGCGGAGCATCTACTTAAATTATAATAGAGTTAGAGGATCATCGTATAATATGAACGAAGGAGAAACCGGGTGAAAGGACAACGTGAGTGTAGATAAAAAGTTAAAGAGTGACATCATTTATATACATATGGGACATAGATACGTTATAGACGAAAAAGATACGACCGTAGCAATGAAGAAGAAAAAAAGAACTTTTAGTTACGAACAATTAAACGCGTGATATACGTTCAACGAATGACGTCTTGTTTTTGACGCTTTCAATTGAGTGTGGCAATCATTTTTGCCAACGACGTGGGAAAAGATATAGTGATGATACCGTATACTGTCTAACTTGCAGATTTCAGGTGTTTTAACGCCCGAGAAGGCGATAACAATATGTGAACGACCTGTGTACTCGTAAAATGTAAGTACGAGCATTTTGGGTGTACGAGTATACTATCGTTACATAATATTTACCTCCCTATCTGCACGAAACTTACACCTAGTTATATTTTATTTTTCTCTAACACTCGAATTATTTTGAAAAAAAAAATCGAATGATTACAACTACCGATGAGGGAACTCGACTATGTGTAATCATATTTACAAGGTTTCATTTATGCTTTCGAATTTACAATAATAAATCGTGTTTTATTAATCGCTAGCAGTTCAGCCGGAAATGTAAATATGATTAGGAAAAAAAAAAAATAATAAAAATTCATATTTTCTTTACCGTACGACGACGACGTGTGGAAAAAATCGAATAATATTAGAAACTTTTTAGTTTTTCTGTAAACGTATATCAATGCAAGTTTTCACAAGTAAATACTTTGTAAATCCTATGTATATATTTAGCTATCTAAATCATTTAAATGATGTTTTTTTTTTTTTAAATTTATATTATTGACAGGGATGAGGACTTCAAATATTTATATTTTAATTATATATATATTTTTTTTTTTAGTAAAAAATGATGAATGAGAATCCGCATGTAAACACCGCCGTGCCAAATTATCAATTAAATCGATAAAAAATAAAAATCTAAAATTTAAAGTTTGAGCAAATATGATTTTTCGTCGATTTACTAGTTTTTTAGTTGCGCGACGGCACAACACAAACAATGTAAAAATTATACAATTTGTTCGAATTTTAGACGGCTTAATAAATATTCATTAGTCAACGTTTTTTGAAAAAAGTGAGTCTATTCGAATTTGGGGTTAAGAATTAAATGTGTTACCATTTAATAAGTTTTATTGCGCATACGTACGCCGAAAAAGTGAAATATTTGAAATTTATCCTAAAATGTGTATTTAAGACTTAAGTACTCCTTATCACCTTTCGAAAATCAAATTTAAATCTAATATCACCGGTCCGAGATATTTAGTGTTACCTTTATCACTGAACCTATTGTGTATTCCAGGTTTATTCGCCCCCAATACTGATTACTGTATTTTGCATTTTAAATTTACTGGTAAAATATTATAAATATTTGTATCTTGAACTTACTCATTGAGAATTCGGTGTACTTTATATAATTTTTCACGTCCTAATAATAATAATAATAATAATATAATTATTATTGTTCGCGTATTATATCGAATATTCCATACCCAACAAAAGATATATGTATCGATATTTTTCTACGACAAGGTACAAATATTTATTTAAAAACCTCGTACAGCTTTTTTCTCCTAAAAACACGTCTCGTGCGCAGTAATATAATATTATATTTACCCGATTTTACTGCGATTTTTTTTTTTTCTACTGAACACCCAAATTTATGGTTTGTTAATAGCAGCCGTGTGGCGTATGGGTGTAGGTATTTTATTACTTCGAAGGTTATTGCGTATATAGCGGATTTAATCCAGGAGATTGCGGTAAACGTTTCTGTGATATTTTATAATAATATGATAATATAGGTAGGTAGATACTAAAAACGCTGAAAAAATAAATCAAATTAACTGCAGGACGTGCGGCTCGGCAAACGTATACAATTAATAATAACATTATTAGATATACTGCAGTTTCCAATATTGCTTTTTTTTTCTTCTCCGACCCCTTGAAAAACTTTTTGATCGCTACTTTATTAATATTTCTAATTCCGATTTGGCACGGCTACTGTAATTTTATATTTTAACGAGTCGTTTTGAAAAAAAAAAAACTTTTTCCTTTTCGGGTCACAGGTGTACGCATATTGATGCGGTCCACGGTCGCTGCGAAAGTATATTCAAAGTACGGACAATAATTATTATTATTCTCTTTATGATAATAAAAAATACAGGGTGGATTTTTCAACGTAATCCATCCAATAAATCCACGAAGATTTCGAAATTTTTCCATAGTGCATAATGCACTCTTAGACTCGTTAAACATTCTTGTTTAGGATATTCACGAGTAAATAAATATCGATTTTAAAAAAGTAACCCCTTTTTTTCGAATCTGCGGATTAGAAAAAAAAAACATTTTTTTAACAATAATTTTGATGTGCATGTATAAAATAGGTAATAACAGTTTAAATGATATACTGGCGGAGTATAAAAGGGTTACCCTATCTTCTTAAAAATAATACGCAATTTATTGTCCTTTCCTGCTTCTCGGAAACAAATTTCAGACTGTTTATTTTTAGTCTCATAAACGGTTTTCCGTCCGATATTATCCCGTGTTATGTTGCATAACGTGTGCACGTAGTAAAAAATGTGTTTATAAGAATAATCTATTTCCAAAATTGTTTGCGTTTGTAGCTGAGGGTGATCATTTGAAATTCGTTTGAAAAATAACATTTGAATCAGCCTGTACACATTATTTCGGAAAAAATGTAAAAACAACAAAAGTAAAAACCTATTAATCTAAAATATTCGCGAGGTAACGGTTTTTTTTTTTTTTTTTTTATTATTATTATTATTCTGAGTTATGTTCGTCAAATCAAACGTGTACGAAAATATTACATGCGTAGAACCCCGACCCCGATAACCGTACATTCGTGTTTTACGAATTCCGTATGTAATATAATATTATTGCAGTACGGTATTATAGGTGTACTGCAGCTATTTGTTTTTTCAATTTCTTTAAACTACATATTATTATATTTGTACATAATACACTCTCCCTTGTTTCCTAGGTACGAAAAATCAATATATAGGTGTATAAAAAACAGAACTAACCAAACATACATATATTATATATACACGCATTACATAATATGTATTTCCGAATTGTATTTTGTATACACACACACATACACACACGTGTCCACACACCCGCTATATTCACTTTCGATAAAACTCTATGACAGTAATTCATAAAACATACAATAGGGCGCCGTGTATACAACGGACGTGTATGTTATTGCGCACCTATACAGTGTAAATATTCGTTCGTTGGCCTCTGCGTAATAATTTTCTTCGCGGGGAAAAAGAACATTGGTAGGTTTAGTTTTTTTTTTTTTTTTTTTTAATATTTAGTTTTCGCACGCTCGTAATAATTTTATTATCGCGTACTACACGACGACGACGGTCGTAATATACAGAGCGGGAAGTATAACAACGAAACAGTTGTTCTATACCTTGGTATAATATTATATTACTGTTTTTTTTTTTCTTCAGAATATTGCCCCGAGTCACGAAATAAATATGATATTATAATATTACGATATAATAGCGTCAGTATTATAGGTACCTGTAAGTGTACACGTTAAATTCGTGTTTAATGAAAATTTGTCAGCGTTTCATAAGACGATGTCACTTGTACTCGTACGCGCGGGAACGGCGAATCGCATATATTATACAGAGTGAAAAGAATAGTTTTTTTTATGTTGCAGCGGTTTTCACACAGCACAAATATGCGAAACAGAGAAAAATTAATGACAAAGTCTTACTAAATTTATGTGTAATACTCAGACGGCTCCAGGGGGGAGGGGATACAATATTATTATTGTACACACGTGAAACGTACGCCGGTTCGTAAGCAACTTTGCATCGAGCTACTGTCGGTTGTTAGACTTCAACGCAATTACAGAAGCAATCAGCTGTTGTCCGTTTTTAACATTTACATTCTACCTATATACCTGTACAAATTCCTAAGTATTAATTTGTATATAATAATACGTAAATTACGTACTATTACGATTTGTAGATACGAAAATCCCAAGGGGGAGGTGATTCATGAATCGCTCTCTCCCCGCTGATATCCGCCACTGAAATATGAAATTTTAGAATGACTTGAACCGAACGGATGGTTCCTTTGTCTATCTTTGTCACAGCACAGTGATATTAACCGTTTTTCGACCCATCCTCAGTCCGTTAGTGGTCACTTTTTCAACATTTAATTTTGGGTTTCTTTAATGTACATTTTTATAAATGTTCTAATTGTTCAAATGAAACTGTTGGAAATTAAGGACCGCAATTCGAAAAAAATGGTCGTTCTCATAACAAACGCGTTGCACTATAAATACGGTAATGCGCCGATACAGGTCGCGGTGAAATTGAAATGTCTGCAGTTTAACACGACGATTTACATATTTTATTCGTTCACAAACACGGTTACGCTCTATCCACTTGCACACAATGTGTATATTATAATAAAGACACGGACGGTTTCGGCGAATTTCTCGGGGCTCCCTGGCGATTTCTTCCCGCGTGCATTTACCGCGCGGGCGAGTTTAGGAGGCTTTTAGTATTCCAAACGGTATCCCGCGCGAGGATCGCGACGAGGTGTATAACTTGTTGCGCGTACCTATATCCCAAAACGACTATGATTGGGAATATATAATGTATAAATACTTATATATATATATGTATATACGGTAGGTAATATCGATTCATCGGTTCTGGTCTAATATATTTTTGTTTACATACGTGGTATATGTGTTTATATTCAATCGGAGGCGATTTTTATTGAAATATTTTGTTTGCACGAGTGTTTGGCAGGGGTTTTCTGTATACCCGTACATAGATACATATTTTGTTTTTTTTTTTTTTTTTGTAAAGGTATTTTCAAACGTAAACACCGAACGCCTAATGGGATTGGTTACGGATGTCCAAATTCTCTCCAATTTAGTAAAATTCGAAAACAATTTTATTGAGTTGCGCCTAGTTGATCCGACTTTTCCGCTCATTTAAACTGCCCGATTTAAGGGGCCCGGTGTACAGACGAATGTGGCGTTTTACATCGAAAATCCAAATAAGACTACGGGTATAGTGTTTGACTGGTTTAAATTTTGGAAACTAGTATTATGATTTTTTAAATTATTTACTTAGATGCGTCGGAATTATATGTGTATATATATATATATATTACATTTTAATTCATTTTATTATCACAATCAAAGACAAAACAGTTTGAGTAAGCACATTTTCGAATATTTTTTCAAAAAATACTATCAAACCGATTACGGTACTTCCAGTAGAATGATTCAATTTCTATTCAAATCCTATTGTGAAGAACCTATAGAATCATAATCCATTTTCAAAATGTACATCAGTACAATGTGCAATTTTTGAACTAGTTTCTCTGGCTTTTGTATTTAAATCGACAAAATCGACAATTTTTTCAATGTTTAACTATAAATATTTGTTCGTGCCATAGATAAAAAAGCCAAGTTGGAAATTAAAATTGAAAAAAAATCGACCGTTTGCGTCTATCTACCGTGCCAGCGGCATTTATATTAATAATAATATAAACGATTATAAAGAGAAAATACCTATTTACTTGTGATGCAATGTCGTTTAAACAGTAATTTTCCGTGATTGTAGTCCAACATAGGTATTTAGACATTTTTTTAAATTCTAACGTAATGCCGATTGATCGCCTAATCGAGCGATAACGATTCCGGAAATAAATAAAAACTTTTGATTTTTTTTCCCCAAAAATGCATATGTTTTTATAATATTATTATTTTATTTTTACTTTTGATTAGCCCTGTGTTAGGAAATAGTGGGTTTGATGAAATTACGAGTTGCGGTAATAGACGATCTCATGCTTGGGCTTGATGAGAAATTCAATTTCGTTTTCAGAATTATTGTCGCTTCATTAGACCTATCGGTACGTTGGAATGTGAACGCGTCCATGTCGCGCGTGTTTTTGACAATGACGAAAAATAACCACTTCCGATGCCTTTAAAACAGAAATAATGTATAAATAGGCAGACGGGCGCCGTAAGAATATATATCTAGTAGTATTAGCAGCATATTTCTTCGTCACAACAACGGAAAAACCGCGACAGGCCGTCGTTAAGACGAGGCCAAAATTAAATGCACGTCTCGGTTAAATAAATACGGCAATTTTTAAACGTGCCTGTATGTCTGCACGGGCGTTAAATAAATCGAACCCGATGAATAAACTACTGCGCGGTTAATACCGTTCAAGTGGTATAAAACGGTAATAATTTAATGACGTGTACCAGTCATGCAATATCCACGCGCTATTAACAGTATAATTATCGCAATTGAGCTATATTTGTTTCCACCAAATTCCATTAAAGATCGCAACGGTACACAATACGTTTTTTTTTTTTTTTTTTATCACCGATTTCGATGATTTCGAGACAAATTAATTTTGATTTTGGTTCGTGGTTTTTATTGTATTCTATTATTCTAGGGTATTTTATAATATCATAAACGCGTATCCAATTTTAATTTTCAAATAGAAAGATCTACTCTTTTGAAATCGGACTTGAAAAAAAAAATAATTTAAAATATATTTTTCGAAAAATATTGACGTGCATAACACCAGGGGCATACCGAAATGACAAGCCTAAAATGTACATTCTAACTGACTGTATTTAAGGGATTTTGTTTAGAATAATTTAAAGAATCCCAAAACATTAAATTTTTATAAAACTATTAAAAAAAGTATAAAAATACAGTTGTACTATTACATATAGTCATATTACATTATACAGTTTAAAATAGCTTTAATAATGACTCAAAAACGTAAGAATGTTTTGAAAACTACATTGCATCTAAAATTATTTTATTTTTAAGTTTTAGATTCGGAGCGTAGAGAGGAATGTATTGGTTTTACAATGATGTTTATTATTTATTTATTTTATTCTGTCCACTTTTCTACCAGAAATCTAGCTCTGATGTATCCAATGCAGCACCTTTACTGAAAGGAAATTTTATTTAATTGATACTTCACAGAGGTCACATTTTGATTTTTTAAGCAGTTTTCATAATAATTAGAAAAAAGGAAAAATTTACTTACATGTATAAAAGGAACTTCTCTCCGAATCGTTTTTCGTTAGCAATGGTTTATCGTTGCGTACAGATATAAATTAAATTCCCTTCTATAACCCGCCTTCCTTGCAACTTCTACAACAATGGTTCACTCATTGTGTGAAGTATGTCCGTCTTTTTAGCTTAACTAACTTTATAACTTTATAGTTTCTTATTCCTCCGGTCTTAATTTTAAACTGTTATAATTCATAAACGGTGTGTACAAAGTTAATGTTGTGCGTACCAAAATGTTTTAAGAAAAATATTCCCGTATAGAATTTCAGTTGAAAAGTGAGGATCGCTATTTAATAATCAAAAGCGTATGTGTAAATGTTTAAGATAAAATGAGTCCCGGTAAAATATTGAAAATACGAGTACTGCTAAAACAATTAACAATGCTTTAATGATTGGAAAAAAAAAAACAATAGATATTATATTATTTTTAATTAAAATCCTCCGAGAAAATTGTTGAACCATATTCACCCTGTGTATTAGGTTTATAATATGCCAGTCAAAATAGAATATTATTCATGTTATTTTTTTTTTTCCCCCGTACTCAATCAACCCGTGTCATTGTTATACGAGTACGATTCGCCGCATATTTAAATCAGACGCGAAAAATATGCGCGCGTATCGCTATATATAATAGACTGATTTATAGTGAAGCTTTATATTTTGTGCTGGTCCAATCAGGATAATCATATATTGTATAATTTTTAATGTGTATGTGCTCGTATTCGCAATGGACATTTTGAAAAACAACTCGCATATTCCCAGTAGGTGCCCAAGCAATTTCGGTTTACGAAACGGTTGGGAAGTAAAAGCGTTTTCCAACATCAAACTGAATTTCACGAAATTCGTATATTTTCTTTACAATAATAATTAGTATTAAAAAGTATTAAAAAAATAATAATAATAATAATAAGTAAAAACCAGGTTATTGTTGTGTGTGATTAGTTTGGAAGGTTGGATATTTAGGGTTCCCGATTTATTTTATATCATTCTGTTTTCAGCCATAAACCATATTGTAAGTAAATGAAAAGCATTTCTTTGTTAAAACACTTTTTGGTTAAACTTAAATATTATGTATTGCATGTTTTATTAATTTCTAACTATTAAACAAATTCTAATTGTTCGTGCTTTTAATGAAGTTAAACGTAAATTTGAATTTAAAATCCCGATAGTAATAATGCAATGTTGTTATCTACATCAAATCAAAAAAAAAGAAAATTTGAACGTTTCAAATAGCCGTAAATTACTCAAAAAATGCTAAAATAGGGCCAAAAATGTCTCTTAGTGATTTTTAACTGAATTACGACAAAAAGCCAAATTGAAAATAACAAAAACTGGTTATATCAAACGTAGGTAAATAGGTTCATTCTTGGTTCGCAATGTTATTCCGGTGTTCCCTCCGGTTTATTTTGAAAAGCACCAAGAAATTCGAAAAATCGCCTCTCCGATGCATCAAGTAAGGGGACCTAGAATCATTTTGTTGGAGGATTGAAGCCGTTTAAATTTTTCCGAATTTCATTATGAATTGCACCGCGTAGTTGCGGAAAGGCAGCCGATTTTGAGGCTTCAAACTGCAACCGTCCAAATGAAACTGCTAGGGGATGCAACTATGTACACGTATTACGACAGCAGCATCAACACGTGAACGTTTTCTTTGCGGATTTCAACATACGACCCCGCACGTGCAGTTTTTTTTATGTTCAAATTTCACCATTTCTTTTTTATTTTTATTTATTATATTACGGACGAGTGGTGAAGCGAAATTAAAAATGAATAACGCTGTAAAATAAAGGTTTATAGGCGCGTAGTGAGAATAATAATAATGATAATAATCGATATACCTGCCTACGGGTTTCCGCATTAATAATATAATAATACGCGGTCGAAATTAATATTTTATGTGCAATTTAATTTCCAGTTTTCAAAGCGAATCCTCGTTTCGTTTTACTGCGTATAGATACTCTCAGTATTATATTTAAGTACGTATTCCGAGGATTCGGACGGCCGTACGTGTACGTATTTATGTAATATATGTATGTATATATACATTTATACGCATAGGAGTGATTTTTCTTTGCCGAGAATTTCAAATAGCTGCTATCTCTTTGCCGCCGCCGCCGCCGCCGCCGTGTCCTCGGAGACCATTTTGCGTGTAGGTAATAAAGTTTCCGTACAAAAGCTTTGATCTCCAACGCGCGCAAAGGTAATTCGAACCGTCCGTCCTTGACACGCATATATAAAACGCATTTAAGTCGTCGACCATCGTCACCGGGACGTCTAGACCTTTAATCTCGTTTTGTAATAAGAAAATAAAAATTACATTTTTTATATATATATAATATACTTAATATCGAAATATATTTATATATATATATAAAAAATCGTATTATCTTTGCGGAGAAATTCTTAACCGCCGCCGCCGGTTTCTGCGTATAAATTATCATAATTTTTTTTTTCCCCCGACTCATAAATACTCTACTCTGATTGCTCTATCTATAATAATATTATATACACTGTAAGTCGGGGACTAATTTTCCGGGCGAATATTCGATGTCACGCGTATAATTAGTTTTAAAATCAATTTAATTATTTACGCGAAAAATCCCGTTGGAAGATAATAAAACCGAGTTTGAAAACCGTCCCGAATCTGTAAGTTTACGCGAGACTTATGCGCAATGTATAGACGGGGAAAAACTCATCATCAATCGCGTGTAATATATTTATGTATTCAAGACTGTGTTTTAATATTTAAATAGCAAACGACGTTTATAAGCAAGAAATTTAAACACCTATAGTACGAAATAATTTTATATTACTTTATACAATTGATACGTCCTCCGTATTATCCGTTACAATTTTTCAAGCGGCCCGAAATAAATAAACAGACCACAGTACGCCCAATTATATTATTCAATGTTCGTAACATAAAATTCGTTTCTTTTTTTGAAAATGCAATAATACTATTATTGGTATTCGATAAATCTTGAATATCCAAGTATTCGTAAAATGCTTTTTTTTTTTCTTTTTTTTTTAGTATTGTTATAATTTTGATAAGCCCAAAAAATGTATTGGTACGCAGTCAGAGGCCGGAGGAATCGGAGGGAGAGGAATAGTTGTCCGGGGGTGAACACAACTTTCGTTAACTATAATATATATAGGATCTAAGTGTTTGTCGTCTTTTGCATGATCGCAAATCGAACTTTCCTAAATCGTTTGTTAATAGTAATAAATAAATCGTTATCACTTGTAATTTAGTTTTGATAGATGAAAAAACATGCAAAGTCGTTGTAGTTTTAAGCCGGTGGGTGGGCGAGGTTAGATATAACTCCTAATCTCGCACGCCCGTGCGCGTTTCACCGGACGTTGTGCACCGCTATCGAGGTGTTGTACCCCGTACGAGTGCGGTGTACAATTTTCTAACAATACACGCGCATCGGTAAAATTAATATTACGAACGGCAGTTGTTATTGCGGGCGAAATTCGAGCGACGAACGATCACGGTCGGTTATTTGCGGACGGAAATATTCGAAAAGTCTACGTCCAACTTCCTCCCCCCCATCCTCCCTTTCCATGGCCCGGCTCGGATCTCTTCAATCATTCTTTCGCCCCCCCCCCTCCTTCCCGTCCGTGTTATCCGTTTCGGCTTTCCCGGCCGGAACGTGATTTAAAACAAATATTTGGACCGTTTATCAAACGGGGCAATATTATTATACTAATCTATACTCGACACGGCCGCATCTCGCGACCGCGCTAACGGCAGCCGGTGTGGGTGTGTGTTTGCGCACGGTATTATTTGTTTGTATTAAATATTTATACATTGTACAGGGTCTTCCGGGACTGCGGGATTATAATGTAGCGATGCGCGCAGTACCCGCGCTCTCTGACACTCGAAAGACCCTATACATACCTAATATACCTAATGGTGATAATAATGTATACCGCGGTCGCGGTGACGCCGCCGGGTAAAGCGAATATAAATACGTTTCGGGCGCGCGTCACCGAGCAACGGGCGGCGCGCGGCAGTAAAGCTAATTACCCTTGACGACAGCCACTCGTCTTTCGTCTTTCGCGTCGAAATCCGCCGAGTGCTTTATTCGCCCGCCGTCGACTGTATTATTATCATTATTATTATTATTATTATAGCGTACCCGTCTCTCTCGGCCCGTCGTCGGTCTCTCGCCCGAAATCAGAGACTATATAGCGCTGTTTTCCCGACGCGTTTGCACCTTTCTAGCGGTCGCCTTTGGGTCGAACGGGCTCGAACTCGGGAATCGTAGTTAGTCTGCAGGCAGATTGAAGTCCGGCGGAAAACGATATCGCCGAGACCTGTGATTTCCACAGAATTCCATTACCACTGAATATATTATACAATATATCTCCGAACGCGGTTAAATTTTCATATTCTGGTGATTTATCGAGATATTTATAGCCATTTGATATTTTCCAATTTTTATAGGTTTTTAAATTTTTAATTGCGGCGTTTCAAAACGTAAATTGTTTCATCTAAAATCGCTCAGAATAGCTGATTGTTGCGTATAGCTGATATAAACTAAATTACTCTAGATTTCCTATACCCTTACAACGCCTACAACAGCAGTAGCACAACTATAGCGGACCAATAGTTCCTGATGCCGAATTTCGAAAGGTCGTCGTTACATTAATCCTTTTTCACATTTCTACAGTGTACACTCGCTTAGCAGGGCCTGAAAAATAGTATGTTTTAGAGTACAAGATGTGCGATATAAAATTTAAAGTGTACTTACGGATTTCGAAAATGTGCGCTAAAACAATGGTAACCAGTGGCTCCGAAAATTTAAATACCTCTTTGGTGTCGGGTATTTTTTGTTTGAGTTGGCAAAGTATTCCTATGATGGAGATTAGATTGGCGTTTTTCAGCAAATGATATAATTTAATAATACTGGCGGTCGTCATCGTCAACGAGTGATGTGTGTTTATATATATTTACGAGCCCCGAGAGCTGCTGCTGTTGTTGCTGCTGCTGCAGTCGTATACTACTCGGGCGTTTTGTTGACACGCAAAAGTTTTTAATGAATCGACGATGACGTGAAAACTTTTCAATTACATTTTATTATTTGCACGCCGCCGCGCGCCGCCGACAAAAAGCGTATAATATAATCCTACACGTGTGTGCGTGGGCGCGAGCATTTAATTTTTCGCGTACTCTGCACTTGTGTAATAACAATAATAATATACATAGTTATGTTTAAATAATAAATATGTTTGCCTCGTTTCCAGTAAAACTGTTTTAAACGATGCTAATAGACGGCGGTGGATAAATAAACGTTGCGATCTTTTTTTTTTTTTCAAAACGACTTCTCCAACGCATAAACTATAGACAAAGTTTGAAACCCAAGGACCGCCTTTGAAGTTGATGATTAGAACGAGTCTTCCGGTCAAAAACTTTGTATTTTTTAAAGGAAAAATAACACACACCCATATTATAAGTTATAACAGTTTAACAACTACATTTATCACTTCGCTCAGAATCGAAAAACTATCCGTCCCATTTTATTTTCCTATATTATTATAATATAATTGGTACGTATTACGCGTAACATAAATTAATTCACACTCGTCGTAAATTTTTGGAAGGGTAGCAACTCTCCTACTTCCTTCCCCCGGCATACGTCACTGACAATAATTAATATAGATTTAGCTGTAATCTCAACTCGACATATTATCATCATTAATATTGATCGTATACGCGAAGGTACAATAAAATTTATCGTTTTCACGACTCGAACTATTTGAATATTATGTTTTGAATGAACACTTGTATATATATTTTATAATATGTGCCGTGCACTCGAATCAGTGGCTAATCCAAAATGTACAACCGGGGGGTACCAATAAATAAATAATTGAATTGAAAATGTATATTACTGTGCATTGAAAAAAAAAAAAAAAATAAATAATTAATATAAAACACCATTAGCAAAAATTCATGTTCTCATATTTTGAAGTAGTTTCTGTATGAAAAATTCGAAAAAATGTTACTATTTTCTGAGAAAAACTATATCAAATTAAAACTACGATAAAATTTTTTTGTTCGCTACACTCAGAATTGAAAACAACTGTGTTTGTAATTTACTTTTATGTTATGATTATTCTTCAAATATTTCATAAATCTCTAATCGTAAAATAGATAAAAGTTTTTTTAAATACCTACGTATCTAAGGTATACAATTATAAAATGTGATTCAATTTTAGAAGGTATCGATTATCTTGTATTGCAGTTGTTTTCAACCGGGGCGATATGTATTACGTATATTTTGATGGTTGGGCGACACAGTATCAGATTATCGTGAACTAGGATGACATTAATCAAAAAGGTTGAGAACCCCTGTTGTATTACGATAATGAAATGAATGTAGATATCCTATCGATTAGCAAGATATTCATTTTAAAGTGCCTTTATTAAACATTAGCGTCAGAAAATGGGGGTGGGGGCGCTGGCAAAGCGAGTCATTTCCCCTTGATGGCTTTTCAAAAAATACATAAAAAATTGCAAGTGATTGTACAATAATATAGGAAATTGTTGGAAATTTTGAAAAATGTTTCGAATAAATAACTATCTCGTCTTTTAAGATAGTACATGATGTGTGAATATTACTTAGTTAATATTGTAATTTTAATGTATTCAATATCTATAACTTATACCGTTTTTTTTTATATATATATATATACAATTTAAGTATCGATTATCTTGTATTGCAATACCTGTTACGTAAATAAGATAATGTATAGATACTGAAAATTAATGAACTTGTTCAAAAAGAGTTCTATCAAGTATTGATTATACATAAAGATACTAATTTTGAAGTATCTCGTTAATCCGTAAGACTCATCGCGTTTCTTAGTACGATAACGAAGAAAACAATAATCTTAAAAATAAAGTTAATGGAGGATGGGATTATGGCTTCCGTTGTCACCCCCTGGACACGTCTGCAATGATTCGAATAATGTTATGTAATGAACAATTGTTTTCTTAATTTAAACATGTAAGAAAAAAATCACGTGACTAAATTATTTTAATATTATATTAAATAATGTATGGTTTGTGCATGAAAATGTGTTTTCTACTGGTGCCAAAAGTTATATAGCAGTCCCGTTAAAGCTCATTACTTTCTGTCGTCAATACTTTCCGTTGAAAGTGTTCTAACTCATAGATTATTAATAATAATTATTAACTAATAGCCTACGTTCTACTAACTACAGCCTTTTACAGTATATTACAGGCTCCTAAACTAACCGAATGCAATTACTGATGGCTTATTAAAAGCGTCTCGATAGTGTACTGCAGAAGACACTCACAGCTTATTGTCAGCCCTTCAACTACTATTTTACAGCTCAATAGAAAAACTACTGGAAGATTTCCCGGTGCCTTATTCTAACCCTGAATGCGTGATTAGCAGTGGTTTTCAACCTGAAGGTCGTGACCTACAAAAAGGTCGCGAGTGATAGTTAGGAGGTCGCCAAAGAAAGTATCATATTATATACTGTACATCGTATTATTCAAATTCTGTTAAACGATTTTTGAAGGGGTGGCCATAAATGATAATAAAAAAAATTATGGATCGCCATTCGTAAAAGTTTGAAAACCAATGGTATACAAAATAACGCAGAAATTATATTTTGTTATTTTTGGAATATATATTTTTGATATGACAGGGACAGAGTGGTACGTGAGTTCTTGATTCGAGTCTAGAACTAGACACTTTTCATTCTTTCATTCATTCATTTTTCATTTTTCTTCTTCATTTAAATTAACATTACGGGCCTCACTGATGCGATTTATACGGCGCATAACACTATAATATAAAATATGCGATTCCTTTTTCACGACGAAATGACGAGAATATTATACGCGCCATGGTTAGCTGCGGATTTTAATACAATTTCACGACGGTTTATGCGTATACTTAATTGATTATCGTTATTATAATATTATATTATACGGTTTAATTTATATTAAAATAATGAAATTATCGCGTTTTGACATTATCGGTGCGTGTAACTTAATCGATGATGATGATTGATAATAATGCGAGCCAATTGAAGCGTTGATTTTCGGTTGGTAGTGTTATAAATTATGATAATGTTACCCTAACAGTAAAATTTGCGTGTTTGATAGTATTTTGTGCTACGCGTAATGCTCGGTCATTTATGTACCACACATTGTAACTACAATGATTACATTAACGACACGATACTGCATATCGCTTAATCAGTTTTTGAACATTTTATGAGAGAACGGTATTATTGCATTAAGTAAAATAGTGTATTATCATTTAATCAATTAAATTTTAATTTTCTTACGAATATTTTAAGCACATTAATTTGTAACATTGCATAATATTTATTTAATATTTTTAAATTGTATCATATTGTGTTTATACCTTATAGTTTAAAACATATGGTTATCAATTTATCATAAAACAAGTATTATCTGTACTCAACATATCTACGCAAAGGAAATGCCTACAAATATATGTTACATTCAAGCGAATAGGCAACGGGTTTAATAATAATATTTTGTTATTGCTTTATGTCGTATTAAGTAAATTGTATTTTTATACAGTGACACAGAATTTTAATTGCAGTTTAAGGATGTTATGTATAACTCGATGCATTATCACAATGCAACTTTATTTAAAACGATTTGGGGAAATATAAATTTAATTAATTTATGTCTATATTGCTAACGAAATACAATTCTGGGTGAAAATCAGTTATACATGTTTTAGAAAATTAAGCTATACTCTTAAAATATTATGAAAACTATTGAAAAATCGAAAAAATTACCTTCTTAATCACCAACTAGATAAAATTGTCTTGCAGGAAAAAAGTTATTCTTGAAATTCGGAGTAAGATTTCTGGTTTAAAACAAAAACCAGGCAGAAAAAAAAAATAAGTACATATCATAGTAATATGAATTCTCGCTCCGGTCAGAATCCAATAAATAAAACTAACATTATTATTTTTACCGGTGTGATAGATGACTTGCTTGTTTTATTAAACAAAAAAATATAATATAAAAGTGTTAAACTTTTTATACTGAAGCGACTTAACATTATAGTTTTTGGTTAGGGATACAAAATATGATATTATGGCAGATTCCCCTAGCCGCTCAGAATAATAATAGTAATAAAAACAAAAAAACAAATACCTATAATACATACAATGAAATTTATTTATTTACAACAAATTATGATTTGTTGAATAATATAATTTATAACATGTAATATTTTATTATGTGTATTTATAGTTCCTGTCGTATTTATGTAAACGATTTATGTATACGTTACGATTTTCCGCTTATTACGTTCAATACTCAATGGCGTAACCAAGGGTGGTGTTTTGGATGTCTGTATAACCCCCTCCATCCATTTTTATGTAATATACATTTATTAAAACATATTAAAATCTGTGTTTTTTTTTTTAACACGTAGTACACATTCGACACGTACATTTAAATCCTGATCGCGTCATCGTCAGTACCGTGTACCTCATATTGTTTTTACACATACATTTTTTATCAGCATATTTTTGTGTACATGAGCACACCTCACACATATTTTACATAGCATGTTTTAGATTTTGAGTGTAACGAGGAATGTATTAGGTTTACTGTGGTTGCACGCTTTTCGTTTAATTTTCCCCGAAAATAGAGACTATTTCATTATGTTGTCTGTGTTTTATACACCGATTGAAGCGTCGAAAATTGAGTAGAATTTGAATATGAACTCTGTGGCATTTACAAATTGTAAACGTTTAGGCTTTATAGCCGATATTTGTATCGTTTCACCTGCTATTTGTGACGTTGTAAAGCGGTTTTGTAAATATTCATTAAAGCCAAATAATTCAAGCGGTTCTCATTAATAGCACTAAGTAATACCAAGTAATACTCAGTAATAGCACGAAGCTATGGTTCAAATACTATTAATGAATTTTTATTATCAGTACGAAGCAATATAATTATATAAATCATAATAAATAATTGAAATAGTAAAAATAAAACAAAATATTATAATACAAATCTAAAATATCTTTCAACGCTACATGTAGAAGGTAGACACTTTACATTAATGTACTTAGGTCCAAATCCCATTTTTGTAAACAATAAATGATTTTATTTTAGTACACTTTCCGAGTTCAATTCTTCCAATGAAATAAACTCTACAAAGTCTTCTTTTATAACTGCTTTACCATTTTCATAAGACACATATTTTAAACATATTATCTTTAACCTTACATAGTTTAATCTGCTAGTATTGAATAACATTCAGCTTCTTTGACATATTTTAAAATCATATTAAATTTTCTAGAACCTATGTGGTACATAATATATAAGTTTATTTTGTATTCTATAATTTATTTTACTTGCATTTTTAGGATTATTTTTAAAATGATCATTCGAAATTTCATCTTCACTTTCAGCTCTTAAATGTAGTAAATTATTAAATATAGCTGTGTGATCAGTTTTTCCCCTTGAGTGGTATTCCATTATACACCGAGGAAAATACTAGAAGAAATTAATGAAATCAGATTAACGCCTTTTTAGTGATTGTTTTATGTACCGACATTGTTCATAAAAAAATAGTTTAAAATGTGTATTTCGTACTATTCCTACAGTGTAATATGGTTCAGTGTATCCAAATTACATTTTATAAATCAAAAGTGATGTCTTTATCTTTCTTTTTCTTTCCGTGAACATTTGTAATGTACTACTTAATATTAAAAAATATACGAATTTTATATATTCAGATAAAAAATAATTTTCAAGTGCAGTATTGTGATTGGATTTATCAACAAAGTTTTGAGTATTTTTAATACTATGGTATTGAAAATAAAAGTTTGAATATGCACACAATAATGACCTATATCGTTATATTTATTGGCGATAGATTACAATCATATTTATTCTTTGAGTATTTTCGTGAACAATTTACTTACATATTATAAAAAAAGACAGAAATACTTTGCACGTGAATGGGCTTCTGTTGTAGGTGAGAAGTTGGGCAGATAGAGTGGAAATTTATTGCTAAAGAAAAACAATTCTGAGTAAAGGTCGGTTAATAGTGTTGCTTTATCAACAGTATGTATGTCATATTATAGTTAAAATAATGCATTATGCATTATATATTTTCTCACTAATATTTGTTTAATATTGTATCTATTTTCCCATTTTTTCTACATTGTTCCCGATTAATCCATTGTTTTTTCCCAAATATTTTGAAAAACTCCTGTGGAAATTAAACAAATTACCTCTTTAAAGTACCACGCCAATTAGATTTTTTTTTCAGAAATAGTGCTAGTGAAAATCGGAGCAAACTTGCTAGTAGACAAGTTGTTTACAGGAAGAAAAACGGCCGTAATATTTTTTTACCAATACCTATATTTCATACATTTTCTCGTTTTTCCTCTGTTTTTTCCCGGTTTATCCCATTTATTGGAAAAACTCCTGGAAAATTTAAATAATGACCTCTCTAAAATACCGTCCTAGGAAAATTCCTTTTTAGAAAAAGTGTTATACTTGATTCTTCATAGCAATATTTTTGGTAGAACTTTTGTACACAGTATAAAAAAGTTAAAAAAAAAATAAAGAATAAACATCTTTGTAAAACCAATACATTCTTTGCAGAATATAAAATATAGATACTTACCTATAATAGATCGTGTCGAGCTATATAATATTTATAATTATTTTCCAAACAGAATAATTGACTATATTAATCTTTTAAATTCAAAATAATAATACTGCCTATTATTGTATTGGCATGAGTGTATATTAATGTTATGAGGTGAAAAATATTGTTTGCCCGGAGTACCTTGTCTGTATTTCATTCTATTTTTGTTTTCTACAAGTATTTTTATACTACATGTTTTTACCTGATAATATGTTTTTAAAGTAAATTTATGGGTGTATAATATGACTTCAAAATCTACATAGTTCATACCCTCATATAGTTGTCCTATTTAAAATAGAAATGTAGATTAAAAATACTTTATTTTGAAACATTCGACTGAAAGCACCGCGTAATACAAGTACAATATATTAATTATAAAAAAAAAAAAAACCAAACCAGAAGATTCCGAAAAAAGCGAGATTTGTCTACTCGATGCTGTTAAAGAATCATTTTTCTTTTGGAAAGATCGTTCTCCGCAACGATGGTTTTATTATTATCGGCTATTTATTTCCTTTAATTGTTTTGTCGTATACAAGTTTAAAACATTATCGGTGGCGTAATACAGGGTGTCTCACAAAGATATATCCTTTGTAATATCTTTAAAGATAATAATGATAACAGGGCTATAAATATTTATATTACCTATAGTTATATTTGTATGTTTAGGTAAAAAATTTAAATAATACTATTTTATTTTATAATTCTCGAACATTTTTAAGTGTCAATTTTTATTTTCATTAAATTCGTGATGTTATATAATTTCATAAAGTTATTTAATTTTCAGTTAATATTATCCATTATCCTGATTAATTATAACTTTGTAACTATGCAACAGTCTTTAATCACATTTGCTAATTGACTATTATATTTTCTGAACTTATTTACATTGCCAAATTTAATGAAAATAAAAAGGTAAAATGTCAACATTTTCAGAAGAACTAACTTTCTAAATTGGCTATCTTCAAATTTTTTTAAAATAATAAATTAGGTTTTTTTTACCGTTGCATAAGAATTTATTTAGTCCTTATTCCTGTGAATAATATGTATATATAAAAAAAAAGAGATCTTCTTTATCTTTATTATCTCAGGAGATATTTCAATGGCTATATCACCGTGAGACACCCTATATACAGGGTGATTAATCCTCGATAAGACACTCATTATCTCGGAAAGTAGTACTGAGTAGAAGCCAGAGAGTCTATAGTAGAGCAATATGATACCACAGAGCCATCCCGTGGCGTTCCGTCACACAAATTATGCTACACTAAACTCCTCCTACCAAAACTTAAAAGTAAAATATCTCGTCAACGGGTAGAGTAGTGGACGGAAAAGAAAATTGTACAACATAATGTATTTAAATAATGAATTGACCTATTTATGGAATTTTAAGTATATTTTAAAATCAAACCCTGGTAATGTTAAAGTCTCCAAAAAGAAGGTTGACAAAAAATAGAAGGAATTTTAACATCTTAGGACTGTTTGTTTCATAAATTTAACAAAAAAAAAAATTAGAAAAAGTTAATGTTTTCCCAGATAATGAGTGTCGTCGAGGATCGATTTCTTCACCCTGTATATTATTATAGTATAAAAGACAACGCATTTGGTTAGATGAGACGGTATTGCGATTTAAACGACGATGTCGTTTTTTTTTCGTTTGCAGTTGTATTTCTCTTAAATTTAATTTTCCATTTATACATTACCAAGATAAAAATTTACCAAGAAGTTTTTATACTCCGGTGGAATGTAAAACGTAATGAGGTGCACTTTATTAGGCTGTAAAAAAAACAACGGTAGCAGAATATATTATTATATAGCTTAGTTTTTCAGTACATACACCACTGCTGCAGCAGGCAGTGATGCCAGTCGTCCGACCAGAGCTTATCTCTCGTTTCCTCGTATGCCGAAGATTTTACGACCTTTATATATTATATAGGTACATTATTTTCTTTTTCTGTAACTTATTTATACTATTATATATACGTGAATACGCGTACACACGAAACTTTTGACAATTTGTTGAATGTCGGTCTTAAAAAAAAAGAACCCCTAACTTTTGTGTTCCGAATTCTATATTCCCGCTTGCACAGAAAACGCTATCCAATCCGCCGAGGATAAACGACTTTTTTTTTTTTTTTATGTGTATCCCATTGCTATAGGATTAATCAGGTTTATCGCCGCTAAAATGCCGAACGATTTTTCCGAATGATCGTAAAAACTCAGTTCAATCGTATTCGTATTGTATGTGTAGCTAGGGTACCTGTGTTTTAAATTATTAAGTACACAGATTGGAAAAATATATTTCTATATCAGTGATAAACACCAATGCGACAATGTCTATAGACAGGGAAAGAATATTACTATTTTTGTTTGTTTTTATCGTGAAACCTGCAGCGATTGCAGTCTGTGAACGAAACGATTTTGAAGTGAATAAGATTTCGGTGTTCCATCGATGATCCCAATATCATAGATGTTGTTACTTCGTGAATCTCATTTACATAATGATTCGAAAAATTACCTCACAAACCCTAAATGTATATTAATAACTTTCATAATAAAATCGCGTATATTTCCACTGAAGACATTTATTATAGAAATAACAAATGCGCTCTGAATTCGTAAATACAATTAAAGTTTAAAAAATAAACGGTAAATTAACTCATGACTGCATATCATATTAAAACGAATAAAACTGAACACAGAAACGAATTTCACTCGCCGTTCGCGGTGCAGCTGCGAATTTGCGCGCGTACCTAAATTAAAATATTTTTAATTTTGGTTGAACGCGACTTAAGAGCGAGTACATAGTATAGATACTTAATTGCTTTTCAAAAACAATTAACCGTTTTTTTAAATTTTTAATTAGATTAATGAATTATAGATGTTCACAAATAACCGGTTATAGACCCAATATGCCCCTACCAACGCAATACAAATCGGGTTTGAAAATTCCGTAGCCAAAATGACAATACGATATTTACAATATGATGCGAAAATATGATTTCGTCATGTCTGTATTATTTCACAGACTTGTCATATTTCCGTCGACTTCGATGGGACTGTACAGGAATGTGTATGCGTTGTGATTCACCATACAATTGTGTATAGACAGAGAGTTAATACTGCTCACGGATAAAAATTTAGATATAGTTGGGAAAATAAAATATATATTACATAGTAGTTCAGTTTGTATACGATAAACCATTGCAATGAAAAATTATTCTGACTAAAATAGTATTATTCGTATTTTTTCAATTGTGTTCAAAAGAACTTAAAAACTAACGAAAATCAAACAATGACCAAAAAGTACCTAGGGGATGAATTGTTGAAAATGATAATTAATGTTTCCAATAAAGTACAGCTGGTCAAAAATTTCGTTTATTTTGAGGTACTATATGAACAAATCGGAGTATTTGTCTAACGGCGAAGCAGATATTGAGACAAGTACAAGAGGAAGATAAAAATAGAAAATAGTGCAGCGGTTTTAATATTAATTATGATAATTTTTGATTTAAGGCTTTAGTTAACACTAATTATTTTTAAAATTTGGTAATATTTACTGTGCATATTTTTTTGGAAACTTGTTAATATACTACAAATATAGATTGTTTTGAACGAAATTGATTTTAAAGATTTTATAAGACCGCATTTGTAATAAACATTGGTGTAACAGGACAGTTTTACATGAGACGAAAACTGCGCGTTCGCCTCAAATTTGCACGGTGAGCTGACACGGTAGATTCGTAACGACACGCCCTTGACCTAGGTTTTTTTAACTTTTTTTATTTTTTTTTAATAATTTACGTGTTTTATTAACGATTGTATTAATATAATTAATAATAATTTGCAATTTGATCAGAGAAAACGATAGTTTATATAAACCGAAAATACATAATAATTTACGGTTAAAGTATACAAAATGTATTTTCGTCGAATATATTATGGATGCATTTTACCATAGCCGAACTCGCACAAGTATTATAATAATAATATATGTATATTGTATACACGAAAATAACAAAGTACCTATCTAAACCCACTCGTTTGTTATATATACGTTAAAAAACGTAAAAAATCTATAATCAGCATATATATGCGGTGGCTTTCAGATCTCCTTATAAATGCTAATAACAATTTACATAATAATAATACAGGTACATTAACATCAAATATATTATATCATTATAATATACGAGTGCGTATATCGTTTGTGTTATTTATACCTACCTCTGTGTTTCTCGTTTTTAAAACGCTTTTTCCTCCATTTTTAAACGCGATTCATGGTATTCCAAAATATCTGTCGTTTTCGTCTTTATTTATTTTTGTATCCTATGTATATGAACTATTTTTTTTTTTTTTTTTTTTTTTTTTTTTTTTTTTTTTTATAAATAATATGGGTTTTTGAATAATATTGTTTTGGTAATAGTAAATAGTACTCTAATAGTAATGTAATACTCTGGTGGTAAGTACTACATTTGAACGATTTTTCGAGATTCTCAATAATTTGTCCAAACATTAACTAAATGTCAAACTATTAAATTATCAGTTTAATAAGATTAGCTCAGAATCATTTTTTTGATTGCAATGATTTATATTTATTTTACTGCTCTTAGCATACAAAATAAATTACCCTATATTCTATAATAATCTTCCAGAATGCACAATTTATTTTATTTTCAAAACAGCACTTTACTGAATTTGAATAATTCTGAAAAGGATCACACCTAGAATTTTGTACGTATTATAGTACTTTTCACTGATTTTCAGGTATTTTTTTTTTTTTTGAGGTTTTTTAGTTCTTAGCTCTATATTACACTTTAGACGCAATAATGAATCGCTTTTCTGTCGTGTATAGTTTTTTTAGAAAAAAAAAAAAAAAACAAAAAACGAATCCACTGCGAGCTGCAGAATGCCTGCAGGCATGTTTTCCTGTAATAATAACACGGTTTTGAAACGATGAACGATAAAAAGAAAGTGAAAAACTGGTGATATAATATACCTCCCTATATATCTCGTTGACCTAGAATTGCTGTAGAACACATCGAAATTGTCATTTTTTCCATCTCTCGCTGCGTGTGCTATACAATATTATAAATATTATTACGACCAGGTGAAAGACGCGTCTTAAATGATAGCACCGCGCGTTATTATAATATCACGTTCGTTTCGATTCAAACGGTACAAGAATATTACGCGACAGTAGAATAATATAGGACAATATTTTACACTCAGACAGCGGCGCCAAAAAAGATGGAGATTTAAATCCGAAACAAAAAAACAATTCGAAAAATGTAGTAAACGCATAAATCACGGCGCGTTTTCATTGCGCCGTTTTGATTTGTCCGCCGTTTACGTACTCCCCAAATAATATTATCGTTCGACGAACATTTTGTCATAATAATTCATTTTGTTAACTGAAAAAAACACACCCGTGAGCCAACAGCAAGCTATCCGTCAATAGTGTCGAATAATTTCCCCTCCGCTTATTTTGTAGTGTTATTATGGAAACATTTTTTTTTTTTTTTCTGTAAACAATAAATAACCCAATATTGCAACAATACAATACTATAATATACTATATTATAATATACAATATGCTACAAACATACATTTGAGAATGATTCGTCTCCTATAGGATGGATATGGGGCTGTGCAATATTCTTTCGTTCCAAATCGCGAAAAACCATCCATAACAAAATTATATTATTCACTACTAACTCGTTCGGGGCTATAGAGTAACAACCATGACTGTATAGATAGCATAACCCTATATGCGTCGGCGGTTTCAGATTATAATTGATAACTTCTATTAAACCGTACGTCCCATATTTTGTGATTACGTCCCAACGACCTCGTAATAGTTAAAAAATGACGAATACGTCCTATATTTTGGAACACGTATATGTCCAGCATGTATTAAATGTGGAGTAATTTTTAGTGTCGAACTGGACCGGAACTCTGATACATATAAATATATATATATATATATCGATACTAAACGACGAAATGAGTGAAAAAATAAAGCGTCGATGCTTAGGTTTAATCTCTACTTTAACATTTTTAAACGAATTCCCGCGCGATAGGGTTACATGCAACTGACCATGACTGGTCCAGGCAAAGTATACTCCCACTCTGTCAATGGTTTGTCCCTGCGCATTATTAATGGTGATGCAGCGGAATGTCACTTTTATAGGAAATTGTCTTTATTTAAATGGAAATGGAACATTAATTTAAAAGAGATTGTAAATTAAAAACCGCAAAAGGCAGATATTCGGCCCAAGTCGAAACGTAATCGTGGTGTTGATTTGATTTTAAGATTTTAGGATCTTTTTAAAAGTTTTACAAAACATAACTCACTATTTGTTGGTCCAAAATCAAAGAAGGTAGTTAACCTTAGTATAAACTTATAAAATCTAGGTCCTAACCAATGAAAAACCCCGACATATTTGCGTATTTGCATCCTGGAAGCCAAATCATATTTCATATACAAAATTGCATGCACTGATATACCTAGTTTCATTTGGGATGATGTTTATACTCTGGGGTTTTTAAATCCTAAAGATAATCCTTCCCACATCTCTCTTAACAACATGCTGAATTGCATATTGAAATTTGACCAAACGTTTATCACATCAGTCCGTCCGTAAAACAACTTCCATTTCCCAAGTTTGAGCTCATTTGATTCAGAGGGAGTGTACACTATAAGTGGAATAAAGAGTAGATATGTTAATATACATAAAAGGCACAATAGGCTATGATATTTTTTATTTTAAAAATTATATACTTTTAAGTACGACAATCGAGGTTTATTATTTATTTTATTATTTTTTTTTTTTATACATTTTCTCAGAAAATATCGTTTACAGAACATGTTTTAATTCATCACTCGGAAAAAGGGGAAAAACATATCATACCCACGGCCATTAAAACGAAAAATTAATAACAAATACGCGTATGAATACATTACAATAATATTATCTCATCGTTGTTATATTACAATATTCCGCGACACGTAAATACTATTACTATAGGCACGTACACAACATACACTGTAACACGCGCTGACCTTTTTATTAATATTATATTTTTCCTCGTAGCCACACAAGTCTGGTTTGAGAAAAAACAAAAAATCTCCAACGCAAATGGAATAACACAGCAATTCCGTTACTCTGCTAAATTATATTATTGGGTCAACAAAATAAATATGTACGCCGACAATTTTCATTTTTTTTTTTTTTTTTTTATTTTAAATTTAATTTACTATCTCCTTTCTGTACACTGTATACAATAATTACACGTATCAAAAAAAAAAAAAAAAACCGATCGTCTATCCTCGAGGGAAGTTCGGCATTTTGCCACCGACGGAATAGTGAAAAACGATTTCGGCCCGCTTATTTGTATATAGACTTTTTTTTCCTGCTATTAATTTTCGAGAAATATATCGTCAAAGTCAAAGTCATTCAAAGTGACTTTAGACATTTAAACAAGCTAGTAACTTAGTTAGAAAAAAGTCTGTGGTTTTAATTTTGTATTTTCTCTTATTATTTCCCTTGTATAAATAAGACCATTCAAGGGCCCCGTAGGATTGAGGACAAAATAAAACTAGATTCCAAAACCTATTAAAAGCATATAGCTAATACCGGATTGGTATTTGTCGAAACGGAATGAATTTTAACGCTTATGTAATTGTGTAAACATTAGCATAAAAAAAAACTGTCAAGTGCTGAAATCAAGACACTATAATATTCTATTGTTTGTAATTTAAACTATACATTCGAGTAGATAATTATAATATTAAATAACTAATATTTAATAAAAAATAATAACTTATGTCTACCTTCGTGTACAAACAAAATAGTTTTTGGCTTTTGACTCTTTGAAGTAAAACTATATACATATATTTCTTCAATTTACTAATTTCAATCAAATTATTATAAAAAATAATATAATATGAAAATAAATAAATTAACACCGAAGACTAAACACAATACGTCAACGGTCAGCACACTTTTAAATACCTATTGGCTTTTATACCTAATTTCATATTGTCATTCACCTATAAAATGTAAAAATCAGTATTATTTTTATCATAGAGCTCATAAATAATAAAAAAGTTCTATTGTTTATGCTCGGCACGTCCGGTTGTCATAGGTGCACATAATATGCGTTCACTGATAATGCGATAAGCAAAAGTCTATGATTTCATCATCGATATAAAGATTATAATACAATTTATTTTAATGAATTCAAAACATACACAATTTTTTTTTTTGATGCTCTATTATTTTATAGGGGGATATGTTCCCCTCTCCTCCCTAGAAATTGACTGTAAATAATCAAAGTTGATTACTTATTTATTTACAATAATTGCAATCAATAAATCATAATAGGTATAGGTGTGTGTATTTCAAACACTTAAAACATTGGTTTACAATTTTTTTGCTCCACGGCTGTTGTAATTTTGAAATTTAAATTAGCGGCTCCCTTACGAATAATGATAACAATAAAAAATAAAATAAAATAAATTTACTGTAATACTCTATTATATTTACTATAGACTAATAGACTCCGACTCCCTTGATATTAAATCACGACGCTCCTGGGAGCCGCGACGCACAGGTTAAAAACCACTGACTTAAACAATAGTCGTGAGAGATATTCCGAGGAGGAGTGGGACTATTTAACATTCACTAAAACAAACTGGATTAATAAAATTCGTTCATTTTTAGAGGAATACATTCATGAATGTATTTATTTTATTTTTAAGAAATTACGAATGCATTTAATTTATGTCAAAATGTAAGTGCAAAATTTGCATTCCATTTTAATGATAGAATATCAAATAAAATTGACTATGTCAGTATGTTACACAAATCCGAGCAGTATCGACGTTTAGGTTAGTGTAAAAAATGAATTTATAGACTTTGTATTTTTGACACTTAATAAAATATAATAAGTTAGTTTAACAAGATGGAAAATATAAATCATTTATCATTTTATACCTGGAAAATACATTGAATGCATTCCAAAAATAATGAACAATGAATGGGACAATGCATTTTTTTTCGACTTAGAATTTGTGAATGTGAGAACGCGCATTAGAACGTTTAAAAGGAATTCTGTACCCATAATATGGAATTTATTTTCTGTAAATACTGATAGCGAAATTCGTATTGTCGACTCAGTAATGAATTATAGGAATGTTTCTATTGAATACTACTACTATGGAATATTAGATGTTTTCAGCCTCATAGATGCTTGATGGAACCAATATATTGTTTACAAAATAACAACACAAAATTATCCTTAACAAGCGCTGATGAGCAACGGTTTTATCGTATGTGACGACGCAGTAGCATACGTGATACCAATCATATTACAATATCACAAAATCATATGTTTGTATCTTGTAAATACAATTTTCCTGTGTTTGTGGTCGCACTCCTCCGAAACGGCATGACCGAATTTAATGAAATTTGATTTATATATATATATATATGTTTGTAACTATGAGAATAAGTCGTAAAGTATTTTTCACCCTAATAACCCCAACCGCCATTTTTCAATCGTGATTTTAGTATTTTAATTCGGTTTTTAGGCATTATTGTGTTGTTTGTTTTTATGGATTACCTTAGTTGCACGGATGTAATGAAAAAAAAAAAAAAAAAAAAAAAAAAAAAAAGAAGAAGTTTGGTCGAAACGTATCTATGGTAATTAACGTAAATAAAAATAATTCTAAAGATCTGTGTGCCGTATTATTTTACGCAATTAGATGTAATTTTATAAACTGTCTTCACGTAATTAAGTTTGTCCCGATAATATGCGGTAGTACAGTTGTGCTTTTCATGAAGAAATGTTATAACAGAAATCTATTAGTCCGCCAAAGGTACCCGCTTTCCGCCTATTTATTTTTATTTGTTATTATTCATTACTGACACGAACGAAAACAAAAAGGAATACGGGTGAAAAATGGCACGGGGAAACGTTTGACGGGACAGCCAAAGTATATATATATATATAGTATGTATATATAGCGTATATATAAAAAATAAAAATCGTAATTTTCAAATTTCCGAAGACTATTGAAAATGTCTGCGAAAAAAAAAAAAAATTCTTACGTCTGTAGCGCATCAAATAGGTACACGCGGGGAAATAATTTTTGTATGCCCGATGTGTTTTATTTCCCCGATTTGTTTATCATAACCGTTGAACGGTTTTTGTTTTTGTTTTTTTTGTTTTATTCATTTTACCTCGTGAAACAGCCGTACATTCTAAAAATGCATCGGTACTTCGCTTCCGCGAGTTTCGTATAATCGGCGTCTGGCGTGTGGACACACGCGTAGAACATAATATTAATATCGACATTGAATTATTATTGCGATTGTCGTAAAATACGCGACGCCGCGGAAAACAGGGTGCGGTGGCCGGACGTCTGTCACTGCGAACTAAATAAATACAATACATACCTATATATACATCAATTATATATATATATATATATATATATATATTATTTAATAATAAATATGTAGACGATAAAACCGTTAAATAATTTATCGGGTCCGGGAATCCGATTAGTCGCCCGAAAACGACAGCCGGGAGCCAGGTCAATTTCCGATATAAGGTCGACCCCCGGCCCCCGCCCCTTATCGCCCCTTAACCGCCGTCTCCGGTCCCCCTAACCCGGGCCCGGAGGGACCGACAAATTGTCGCTCCGGGGACGCGCGCCCCGTCCAGGGACCGATAGGCGTTCTGGAACCACGGATAACTCGGGGAAATCGACAACGCGACGGCGGCGGTGGCGGCGGCGGCGGCGGCGGCATTCGAACGGACATCCCGGAGGAACGCGCGGCGTCGAGGGCCGGCGTGTATGCGGAACCGGCCAGGCGGAAGTGACTCCGCCGCCGCCGCCGAGGGGATTCGAGTGCGCGTGTACGTGTACAATGTTATAACGTACAAGTATATTATTATTATTATTATTATTATTATTATTATTATTATTACAATAATGTAATATTATTTCGCGCGTAGTGTAGCGGGTAGTGAACGAGTCGACGAGTGTATTGCCGGTGTAATTATACCGCACGGTGATTATTTTACCGTGAACAAGCCGTATATTTCACGGACGTTACTCGTATGCGCGAAGATTTCTAGTGTACATGGGCGTACTCGCTGGGTGGGAACACGGAGAATGGATCCCCCGTATTTTTTTTTTTTTTTTTTTTTTTTTTTCGATAATATGGAGTTTTCATTTTGACCGATGAATATAGAATAAACAAATATGATCAATAAACATTTTTTTTTTTCGTCTCGTTGTCGTTTTCTACGATATTCTACGTGCACAGATTACAGATTACAAGCATCGCGGTTACAGACCGCCGTGTTGGTAGCACATACGTCTGTGATTACAGATTAATATCTTTACCGCGATTCCGGATTTATTATCAACCGAGTTCATGTATAGCAGATAAAAAACAATATATTAATCACATGATACTACCACCGAACAATAATGAAAGTGTTAACGTATTTTCTTGGTTTTTTTTTTTTTTTTTTTTTGTTGTTGTTATCAATCGTTTTTAGTGGACAGTTTAGTAAGTGATGACTGTTAACGAGTTACTTTGACATTTTGCAATTTGTAATTATAGTCTTATGAAACGAAATAATTCAACTAATTTTCAAGAATGTTATGTTAAAAAAACAGAAAAAAAAAAAAAAAAAAACAAAATGTTTGTGCCTCTTACAAGTATCCTACGCGCAATCTACCAGTCTCGCGCGACTCGCAAAGAAAGTCGCGAACGGTGGCTAGAGCTAGACCGAAAAGATATCGTCGCTTCCCAGTAGCTTCAGAGTAGCTCGGTGTGAGGCGATGTCGATCCCCGAGATCTTTAGGAAGCTTTTTCCCTCTCATATCCTTCGATAGTTTGTCAAGTTTGATACTTCTCCATTTGTTTTACGATCCACCCGACTCATTTTAAGCCGTATCTCCTGTAGCACCACGCTTCGGATGCAAGTAAATGCGTGTTATCCGTATTGAAAGTGTATCTGTCCTCGAAACGGCTACGGCCGGCAGCCCCGACTCGGTGTTATTTGAACGCAAAACCGTGTTTAACACGATAATAATACGCGATTTTAGAACTCGTATAATCGGCGTTAATATTCCCCCCCCCTCTTTTTTTTTTTTTTTTTATACATTTATATTTTTTTCGTATTAACGCAGGCGTTAAAAGGACGAGGGATTACGGTGGCGGCGCGCGTAGTATTTCGCACGGTGCAATTTACGATCACCGTCGCTTACGAGACTCCGTGAACCGTTTCCGTTCGTTTTAAACTTACGAGTATATATATATATATGTATATATGTATGTATTTATATACATCTAACTATTATTATACTTTACCACTTGTAACATTCACCGGTACGGCAGTACGTATAGGTATATAGATACATATATTATATAATGTGCCGAGGAAGCGCGGTAGTTTCTTAAGCTGTTTACGCCGGTTCGGTTGATGTTGACACACAGCCCTCCCTTAAACGTCAAGATTACCTTCTGTGTGTGTGTGTGTGTGTAGAAGTATAAAGACGTCCTATACATGTATGTATACACACACACACACAAACACACACACACAAACACACACACACACACACGCACACACAAACAGAGATTAGAATAGAAAGAGACAATTATACGCCGTCACCACTGCGGGCCGTTCGTCTCTCGCAGCGGCCGTGTCTTTATAACAGGGTATTATTATTATTATTGCGCCGATCGAACGGCGTAATAAATAAGACTCGGGTTCGCGCACTCCGATGCTCTGATAATATCGATAATTCGCGACTACAGCGCGCGATGTGCACTCAAAGGGCTTATTACGAGGTACGCGAAACGGANCGCGTTTTTTTTTTTTTTTTTTTGCCGTTGTTTTTATTGTCGTGTTACGTCGTGAGTAGTACTACCTACCCGTACTGTCTATAATATCGTACGGATTTATCCGGTTTTTTTTCCCCCAAATGATATTCTCGTTAAACCGCCGCGTTTTTTAAATAATACGATTTCGGTGCTTTATTTCAAATGTCTCTCCCCCCCTCCCCCGTAATAGACATGTTCGAACCGAACCGTATGTTGTTGAGGGCGGACAATGTTTTTTTTTTTTTTTTTTTTTTTTTTTCTAGCTTTGCACACATCTACACCGACCCATGTTATGGATCTAGGTGGGCGAAATTTTGTACACGCGCGTTAGTACCATGGGCATGGAGCTTGGGGGTCTCAACATTCACGCCATATCCCTACCATTTTACTTTACCTTAAATCATGCGAACTTTTAACCGAGTAGTTTTTTATTTTAAAACAATTTCTAGATTCCATACAGCTGTGCAATTTAATAAAACCGACAAAAAATGACGTTTTATTTTTGATAATCCCCGGGTTTCCTCGATGGCTAAAAAGAAAGAACACAACGAATACTACTCCGTTAAGAATCGTTTGTAATTTCAATGATTTATTATTACTTTTAATAAATAAATCGAATTAATAATGGCCTACTCAAGGTGCAGGGACGTTATTTCACATTTTTTCGTGGGATGCAAAACCTATATTGAAAATTAAAATAAACTTGAAATCCGTTCACGTAGCATATTTCGTGTTTAAACACGAAATCAATAATTTTCATACCTACTTAACTCTATTTTTCAACCATCACATATTTACATAAATGTATAATACGATTCAAAAACGTACTTCATATTAATTTTAATACTGATTATTTATTTTATATTAAACTAAAATACAAAAGAATTTCAAAATGTTATGTATATGTTAACTACACATTTAAAATCGATATTTTGTTCATAATACGCAAAGCTGGGCAAGTTAAATAATTAAAAGTTGATTTAAAACAATCTATTATTTCAACTAAGTTAAAAGGTAATCAAAAGTTAAAATAAATTTATTAGTCGAGTTAAGTTAATTGAAAAAAAAAATAAATATGCATTGTACATATTTTCAATTACCTATTATAATGTCCTAATAATCTAACTATAACCCGCAACCGATGACAACAGTAACAAAATAACAGGCGTTCATAAAAATTCGTATTTTTGAATATTCATGATATATTTATAATAATAATAATGTATTTATTTATATGAGCGTACAAATAAAAACATTTTTTGAGACACAGGTTTGAACTCCTAACCCCTACAAAATGTATAACAAAAGGTTTGCATAATTATTCGGTTTTGACAAACATATGAAAGAGTGTACAATATAGAATTTTTTAACATAACATATTAACATATATAATATTTGCATAATAATAAAACTTCAAAAAGCTCTTATTACAAAACTTAGTCAGTCTGCTCAATTCTGATTTCACCGTCGTTTTTAAATTAGCAATATACATATGTTCAAAAAAAGAAAAGCTGATACTGGGGATAAGAGCGGCCACTGTAGTAGGTGTGCAGTTGGGAAGGTAAGATACATAAGGTTGTTTCATTTATATCTGTGAGCAACGATAAATCATTATCGTCACGAAAGACGATTCCGAACGCAGTTTGGTATTACATAATTTGAAGTGCCGTAATTTTTTTATTAATCGCCAAAACACAACTTTACTATTGAAAAAACGAAAAAAGAAATAATAAACAGCATTGTAAAACCTATAGCTTCCTCGCTACGGGCTACTATTAAATTGGCTCTAAATTTTTGGGTAAGTATGAATTCAACCGTTGAATCGGCTCCTAAAAAATGTATGTTTGAATTCCCTCTATAATCTGTAAAATAATATTATTTAACAAGGGGTTATCATATTATACGCGTTTACTTTAACGACGTCGACCTAACCTAGCCTGGCAGTTTACAGCGCTGGATATACATACTATTTTAAATATAAAAATGTACTGAATTAAATCTTATCGTCTTAACGGAATATAACCACTATTATATGTATAAACATTTTTTGAATTTGAATACAAATAATGAACTACAAATATTTTAACATAATTGTTTTAATTAATTTTGTACATATATTTTATTACGATGCGAAATATACGTATGTGATACCATAAGTTATGTGTTAAAATTAAGAATAATACATAATTATTAACAACATTTTGGTAACCAATGTATTTTTGAAAAAAAAAATAAGAGGAAGGGAGTCAGTTCAATATTAAATTCTTGGGAGCCAATTCAAAGGTACTTAGGGTATTTTACCCTTATTAAGGGTAAATATTGACTACCTGTATTTGGGAGCCAATTCAATTGCGACGTCGCTACGCTCGGAATCTAAAATGAAATCAATTTAACTTCTTTAAATATAAAATTAATTCTAGTTAAATAAAAGTTAATTCTTTTATAATCCTCAACTTAAAAATTAAAAACAATTAATATATTAAGTTAAAAAAGATCAATTAAACTCGTTAATGGTCAGCCTTGATATACGTACCTCGAACATAATACAATTCTTCAAGTTTCTCAATAATTTATATTGAGAACACTGTATACCAAATATTTAATTTTAAAAAAAATAATAGTATAAGGAGTTGTATTACTCAATAGATTCTTATTATTATTATTATTAGAGCGAACGATCTTGTTGAATCAGTATTGTTAGCGAAAACTACCGCAAATTATACCGTTGACACCTGTAAAAAATAGCCATACCTACAGAAACTAATCTATGCTAACTCAAAAAACGTGTGTTAAAACTGAAACGATGGTAACTCTAGATTATTTCTAACCCTAACGTGGTGAAAGCCCTTGGTGGTATATAAAAAAAAAAAGTCAAGTGTAATCTAGTCATAATTTCGACAAGTGTTTAATAATAAAATTTTAATGAAAATCGTAAAAACCACGGTGTATCGCGTACTATTTTTCAATTTTTTCGTATTTTAAATATATTTCACCGCGTACGTATGTAATCTAATTTGTATACTTATGATGCTGCATCGGCGCAGTGGTGACGGTGGTGGCGGAGTGGTGTAAACGCTTGCACCACTGCGGTGTTTTATATTCGCGTTGCCGTATAAAATTTAATTAAAACGATTTACGACTTTGATTAAAAATCCTCTTCGCGGCGTTGGCGTTATTATATTTAACGCTGTGTATTTAATATTACATAATATAATTCGTTTTAAAAGCGGTGGGTCTTAAAAAAAATGTATTTATAAAATAATCGGTTCTTCATCACCGCCGTTGCTCCGGTGTTGGTATGGTGCACTAGGTAGATACGCGAACATTTTATAAACACTATGTAAACATTCATCAACCGTTCGAATAGAAATGATTTAAATTAAATGTACGGCGGGAGCGGTGGGGAGGGGGGTGCGGTGGAGGAAATAAAAATAAATACTTTTTCGTTTCTTTCGCATTTAACGTTTCGTCGAGATTCGCGGCGGCAACGGCAGCGTAAAGAATTACGTCATAATATTAAAATTTTATTATCATTAATTTCTATAATTTTAATTCGAGAAAAATATTAGAATCATTTTTTTTTTTTCATTAAATATAACTTAAAATGAATCTCGTGCTGAATTTTCAATCATTTCTGTGTGGTCAAAAATTCTATTCACTGAGTATCTATTACTAAATACAAGTTACGTAAAATAATCGCAAAATTAAAATATCTATAAATAGCTCAAAAATTGCACAAAGGGTTTGAAAATTTTATCACGTATTGAAAAAGTAAACACGAATTTTCTATCAACATTTTAAGTGACTACGTATATTTTTAATTGAACTACGAAAAAAAAAAAATTGAAAATAATAAAAGAATTATTTTGGTAAATTTTCCTAAATGTCCACGTATTTTTGGTTTTGCTCAATTAATAAAAAAAAACTACAAAGAAAATCACAAATGACTTTCTTGGTCACCATCTTAATTAAAAATTCAATAAATAAAATCTTTTGTTATGTTTTCCTATTTGAACAATATATTTTCTGGTAGGAAACGGGAAGCGTAAACATTTTTAATAATAAAAATGTAACGCCGTAAATTTATTAGTTTTCATATTACGTCTTTTTTTTTTCGATAATTCCTAATTATTTATAAAATCTTGTAGTTTATAAAAGAAATAATAGAAAAAAAATCGAAAACCATTTTATTTAATTTCTAACTAGATTAAAAATGCAATAATTCAGATTTCTTGGTGTTTTTCTATCCGTGCAATATTTATGGTAAAAAACATAAGGCGTACAAATTGAAAATAATCAAATCGTTGTGCTGTACCTAATTTGTAAAAAAATTTTTTTTTCTTTTTTAGTTTTTCCCAGTTATTTTAAAAAATACTTAAGATATCAAAAAACGGTTCTCTTTGATAGTAGATATATGTTAAAATGGGAACAAACCCGATTCATGTGATTTTTTAATTTAAGCAATATTTCTGCTATAAAACAAAAATTGCAAATATTAAAAACAATAAAAACGGTAATTCCGTGACGTGCCATAAATATTTCTCTATATTTTTTTCGAGTTTTATCCCTCATTATTTCTAAAACTTCTTAGAAAATCAAAGAATTCCCTATCTAGTGCACCAACTAAACAAAATGATATTTCAGAAAAGGCACTATAGTGCCTTTATATATATATATATCAAAGCAAGATTTCTTTTCGAAAAGTCGTTTACAGACAGAAAACAAAAAAGGACACATAGTAAAAACTATACATTTTAATGACACGTCCAAAAAAATCCAACATATTCCTGTATAATTTCCATATTTTATTTTATACACATACTTTACACCATATAGGTAAGTCACTGTAATAGGCGGAAAGTCGGGAAGGAATAGAATATAGATGGTGTTTAATTTACATGATAAAAGCAACAATGAAGCATTGCGATTGAAAAACGATTAATAATGTTCTATCCAATAATGTAAGCCGGAAATCGAGAAAAAATATATTCGATGGATCGTTGAGATCGTTGTCAGTTTTTTCTAAGAATTTTACTTGAAAAACTATTTGGAATTTAGAAAAATGTTTGAAATAATGTACCGCCGAGGAAAAAATCCGCGTATTTGAATGTGTTTCGTGGACAACGCGCGGTGTTTTACATTATCAGAAAAAAACACATCTTAGTAAAACTATGTGACACAACTTCATCGCTATACACCCGGAATAAACTATAGTAATAACAACTCAAGTTTACTTTACACCTCCCATTTATGAATACTGTAGCCTACGCACAAGCGATAATATAACCAAAACTTCATTCGTGTCATTGTTTATATTACACAGTAAACACTATATCATAGCTGCATGTTCCTCCGGGAGCACGTCGGTGACTTCTTACAAAAAAGAAATATATAATAATAATAATAATAATAATAATAATAATGGGTTTTACTCGCAGACGCACATACGCGTTGCACACAGACAATGTTTTATAATATATTGTGACTGTGCTTGTTTGATAATAATTATTATACGCATATACAGGGTATTTTTTTTGTATCGCTACCCAGTGATTTTTCTCGGTGGATTATAAGTAATTGTCATACATTTTTTTTTCAACTACCTACTATATTTTGGTTTAAGTTTTATTTAACGGTATTTTCAAATGTTTACCGCTATTTCCACTACCTTATATGAGTTTTAACTTTCGAGTTTTTTTCGGATGAACTGTTTGAGTCAGTGGCGTAATTTTGGTAGACAAAGGACTCCCCTGGAATTTTTTCGGGATGGCAAAGATATCATTTTATCTCCCCAGATAATCCAACAGTACAGATCTTTGAATCTTTTCAAGTTAAAAAATAATGCAGTATATTCATCAATCATAAAATATGAGTAAATAATATTTACACTGTAGTTGTTTTTTTTAAACTACCTACATCACCTTTTTATTAATGAACTTATATAAGTACTTCATATTATATAAGAATACGGGTATCTATAGTACATAGTTGAAATAGAATACATAGAATAGAAGAGATAGAAATGCGAAAAAATTTCCAACTATTTAAATCAGCCTTTTCCTTGGATCAAAGATGTAATGGCTGATAAAAAAAAAAAAAATAGATTTTATAATATCTTTGTAGATAACCACTAGATAATTACATAAAACAATCGTCCTGTATAAAATACACACAAGCTTGTGCCGCGGTGGCGGTGAGTTGGTTATTATACGTGAAATTAATTAGCTCGCCGTTCGCCGTTTTCTCTCTGTCCGTTGCCGCTGCCGTTTCAAAACAAAAACACTATATTTTTTGCGTCCAATTTTCTTGTCGCGCAAAAGTTTTCACCGAACAAACGCTGTTGTCGGCTACGTTTCGAAAGTTAGACGTTGCGAAAATCGTGCCAACCGCACACACAGCGATCTTGTCAGTGTATGCGTTTATAGAATATATAAACCGTTATATTATTATGTGTTGTGTAATAAACGGCAGAGCCACACTGCGAATCTTCTACCCGGACGACTGCTCCCTGACAACAATACGGCGGTCATGTAGAAAATTCACCGGATGGTGTGTTAACGTTCCCTACTTAAAACAAGCTATACAGACGCAAGTGGATTATTGCGACAAATACGATCGAAAACATGATTTCAACGACGGTACAATATTAATAAACATACTGTTCTTTTATTAAGTGTTTTTCACTGTTAGTCCGAACCTGATACTGTATACTCCGACTAAGTGAGTGTCCTAAGTGTAAACCTAACATTTACTATGGTCAATGAAAAGCTATCACGGGTTTAGATAAAGTAAATGGAAGAAATACAAAAACTTGGGACAATGGCCGTCGAATTCCAATCTAACAATGTTGTTTGTTAGGACGCTGCGTGTATACTGTGTGATACCATCAGAACGTATCTGAACGTAGCTACAATAATAAGGTACCTAATTAACATGAGTAACGCCGTACCTGGCCAATCAGTGAATTTCATTTTCGTCTGTAGCTCGTTTCAAGTACGGAACGGTAATATTCCACACATTAATATGCACACATCGTAATATGATTACTATGCGACACGAATCCGGATTTTAGATTTCAAAATATAAAAATTCTTATTCCGGAATTCGAAATATTTCTTCCTGTGCATGTATATTTATATATATATATATATATACTAAATAACGTCTAACTATGATTAGTTTTTTAGTTGATTAATATCTTACCGAAAACTTTGACAATTTAAGAAACGATGCCATTTCCTGATACCGTATAAGAATAAATTATATCATTGTTTAGTTATTATAACGGGAATAAACCGAACAAATATCGGAAAACGGAAATGTTTTTCGCAACAATTGAAATATACGTGTATCTAATCACGTATATATATATATATATATATATATATATATATATATATATATGTATATTTAATCACGTTTATCATGTTCGTATATAAAATATGATGAACTAAAATTATTTTTCTAATCAAAATGTTTGTATAATTTATGTTCCAGGTGAGTGAAAATGTGTTTTTTGCAAATTGTAATACAGTACATTGAGTGTACGTACTGCCATCGATCACCGTTTATATATTATAAAACTGTTTCGAAAAGAAAATTCATAGTTGTGAGTATACTTAACTAATAACATTATTATTATACTCTAATGTTGTACAAAGCCATCATTGCTATAATCTATAATTTAAGAAAACAATTATGTATACATCCGTGCGTTTAAAATATTTATGTATTCTAAACTAAAACCACGAGTAGATATAACAAAATGAGCAGTTTAAAGCATCCATACAAATACAATATCAAATTCTAACATTGACACAAATCAAATAAAATAATTGGTACTAGGTGCCTCGACATCTAGCTGGGGTCTTCGCATTTTAATTAATAGTTTCACGTGTGAGCCACCCTTAAAAGGTCGAATTTAAAAAAAAAAATATTTATTCTAATCTCATAAATCATACATACATTATTATATAAGAAATCTCTGTGCAAAATTTCAAGTTTCTAAACCCATTCGATCTTGAAGTAAATTGGCGAATCAGTCAATTAGTGAGCAATGCAATTCCACAACATCAATGTATTTATTAATTTGAATAGTCAACTGTTTAACCTATTGTAAATATAATCATGATAATAATATATATATTTCGAACATTTGTCTAACTATTTTCGTTTATTTTCGTTATTTTTTTGTGCTATAAACTACATTGGCTATAATTCCCTTTTCGTTATTTCAACAGCAGTCGCGATAAAACTTTCGCGATTTTCACTAGATAACATACCACCACAAATATATACGAGTAATATAAACGTCGGAACGAAATTATATGGTGCAAGTACCTATATTATTGCGGGTCGATATACAGTTATATATAGTATACACCCCAATACGTATACGTACAATACTATTATCGTTGCGCTTGGACGAAAGTTCAAAATTTTACGGAAATCGTATATTATACTTCCAATGCTAAATTCCAATAAATATATATGTACTTTTCCTACCGATATTCGTTTTATCGTGGGATATTATTCGTTTTTAAAATATCCCCCCAAAACGATACGCCCCAAAGATTACCTACATTACGGTGGTTATCTCCGAAAACCTCCTCCTTCTTTCAAACGACTATGCAGAGACCTTTTCATTTCTTTGAATTCTGCTAAGTTATTTCGCTATCATTGCGTATTCTCTGACCCGAACAAATACCATGTTTAAAGCCAACATATTTCGCGCTATGGGCGGTCAGTAGTCACTGCTGTAGGTGAGTAGCGGGAGATTCTGAGTGGAGCTTGGTAAACGAGCAAAGTGATATAGTCATGTTTTCCCCTTTGTAGCCAAGAAATAAACAAAACCAATCCCGATGTCTCGTTAGCCGTTTGTCATCAGTCTTTACAATAGTTCAGAAAAACTGTTGCGAATCTGGAAAAATTGTTCGAATACAGTACCGCCAGGTGAAAAAAAATCACAAATTTAATAAAGTATTTGATATCAATAATATCTGAGCATTTTTACGATCCGAAAAAACACACAACATACGCACGCACACTTCTTAGTAAAACTAAACTAATAGCTTTTTAGCTACACTAAGATTCTAAAATTTTAAAACAAAGACTTTCCAAGTCTACAGTTCTATCTTCTATACCATTATATGGTGATATTATCCAGACGATGTGTTCGTTAAGTCGTTTCATATATACTGCGTAAAATGCTGGTTCATTGTATATACATATATAGAAAACGGTTATGTATAAATAATTTCGTCGGACCTTTCTGACCATTCTGTGACTAAATATAATAATATTGTAAACCGAAACATATTGTTTACGTGATGTAAAGAGAGTAGATTAATATTGTCGAAATAATAGTCTGTTTCCGGTGCGCGTGTAAATTAAAACGGTAGTGCGTATTATGCCGACCTCCTGTTTCACGCAAACAAAACTTGCCGAAACAATTTCCGAGTGTAAACGTGACTTGGCCTTAGGACTTATTCTGAGGCCGGACACTCGTGAATGCCGGTCGAATTTAATGTAATATATTCTCGGGCGGAATAATCACCCACACGTGAAGCTGACACTGCAAACATAATGCAAACCCCCCTATACTCGGAGTTATTAGAAAACATTTCAAAAGTTATTAAACCTAAGCCCGTGTCTAGCGCAACATATGAGAGACAATTGAACATCTAACAATAAGAGATCGTGCAATGTCGGTTCGCCCACGACCGTGAACTCGGCCGGGGACCCCTGTCGAATTTCTTGTTCGGGGAGGGGGTGCCCTTCAAGCTACAGGATTTATGAAATATCGTCATTTAACCACTGATTATATTTTTTACACGTATTAAAATACATGTAGTGTTTTCAACTTATAGTTGACTATTACAGACTGTAGTAAAATATTAAAATACAATAATACATCGTATTATTAATAATAATATTATTGTGCGAACGGGCAAATACACAAAATGCTTAAAACCCGAACGCCACTGAAAATAATTTTTTTGGATATAACATAAGTGTTTTGTATAATATACAATTGTACTTAATACTCACGTCGCAAATACATCGGTTTTTTATATTCAGAAATATTATCGACCGATGATACAGACTTCCGACTCAATATATCGCGCAGATTTTCGTGACCTTTGTATTTTTCATCAATAGGGTCCTTAAAAAAAATAAAAATAAAATAAACGTGGGCCTTTGGTATGACGGGCTGACAATAACACCATGCTCGATATAGTTAAAATTTGTTTAGATAAGAGTTTCATAAATATTCCACTTTAAATGAATAGTGTCAAGTACACGGTCAGCACTACAATAATATACAATAAAATGGATCCATCGAAAAGAGTACTTTAAACTTTTATTGAATTTAAACAAATCTATCTGAACACTGTAAAATAACAACTTAGTATTAAACATTTTTTTTATTATTATTATTATTATTTTAACGTATAGTTTTTTGATTTTCTTGTTGTGCAGACATCTAATAATTTAATTAACGTCAAAATAATTTATTTTAATTTTCATCAATTTTTAAGACACGTCCGATATCTGAATACATTAAACAAAAAAAATCCAACATTTTTAATTATTTTAATATCGGGATTTTTGGTCAGCACTATAAATTGAACAGACCGTTATCGTTGTACAGACATGTACAATAATTATTATTGAATGTCGAAATAATTAATTTTAACTTACAAACAGTTCAAAAACACGTCCAACAACCCTTTTGTTGGACGGACTTTTTGGTTCATGTAGACGAAATAATCGAGTTAAAAATTACTTCACGTGGTTGACGTGCAGCTGTCTTATTAATAATTTATAGCATTATGTCATAATGATGTTTTAATAAGTTTCTCGGTGTCGTGTGCACGCTTAAACTACCCGCATTAAAACCGCACGTTCGTACAAATGACACTGTAATAATAAACGGCCTCCTTCGTTTTAGTGATAATATCGTGTGACAATGTGACATATTTATATTGACAAACGTGGGTGGAGTCAGATTATTATTATATTGGATGCGATCAAAAGTAATCGTATCCGACCCTCGTGTTTCCTGGTCCTGCGGTCCCTCGGTACATAATAGAATATACTAGGTCTAATCTCATTGAATGAAAAAAAAGTGTTTGCGATGTGCGCCGTGTACCGCGCTGGCAAATTTATACGGGACTCGGAGATCGGAATTTTCGAACATAATACTATTATGACAGTTGGTGATTTCCGTCGAAATTTGGACTTCATATTTTACATTCGACTTAGAAAGTCGAGTTTTAGATTCTGAATACTCTGCTCCTCCCGGGTAAACAATATTTTAGTTAGTAAAAGTCTACTTGCAACTAGCAAATCTTGCATGCACACCATAATATTATATTCGCAGTTACGTATTTTCTACCCGCTGTGGTATTTTATTTCAAAAAATTGTTCTGGTTTCCTAAATGATAAAATCGCATCGCCGAATTTTATCTACTGAATGGAAACCATTAGCTTTACTAAGATGTTAAAACATTCATAAATAGACGGAAATACTTTGCACTTAAGTGGGCCACTGTTGTAATTGAGAAGTTGGAAGGGTAGAGAAAATTGTATGTATATCTGTACGCAATGATTAATCATTATAGATACTAACAAAAAACGATTTTAGCGAAGTTCGGTTAATAGTATTGATTTTTCAACAATGTGATTTCTTCTTTACAACTTTTTACTATGGGTTTAAATAGTTCCTTAATTCTATGTTGGCCATTTGATAGACCACTATGTAGACCATATTTCCCTGGATTGTGTAAGCATTATACTGATGAGTAATGAGTATTGTGATTCAGCAACAGGTATATTGTGGTAGTTAAGAATAAGATTATTTAGTTCTAATTCTTGATTTCCGATGTTTTAATAAACTATTAAGATATTCTTACAGTCCTCTCAGCTAACCCATTATCTACTCTTTTGTAAGTTAATTCCTGCTTGAACTTATTAGTTTAAAGCAAATTATTTAAACTCTACACTATTATAGTGAGGTAATTATCTGTTATAAGGATTTCGGGTATGCCAAAAACCTACTGAAAGTATATGTTTTCATTCGACTGTGGTTGCTGTATTATCGTATTGTTTTCGTTTTAAAAAATTCAGCTATTTAGAATAGAAGTCTATTCAGTATAGTATTTAGACATTTTTCCAAAAAGCGGATAAAAATAATTGCATTCTTAAACTCAAATGAAGCTATGTATCCCGTGTGTGTATTACAAAATATGTACACCAACCTCACTTTTGATAAAATAATAAATTTTTTTCAAATGTTTCTTCCGGAAATGAGTGGTTTATCTTCGTCCACCTATATTTCAGATTGTGTTTCACATGCGTACATTACTATCGGTCACAAATGGGAGGTATTTAGTCTCATTTTTGTAGCTTTGGACAATAACCTAGAGCCGCGTATCGTTTTCGAGCAAAACGTGCTTAGTTTGCATTATTTATTTCTTAATTGATTCATTTTTATAATTTAATAACGTATATATATATATTTGTGTGTATATAAAGGGCATGGGAGCGAATTTGTCTCGTGTAGATGAGTTTATAAATACGTATGTACTCTATTACTATCAGGAAACTTGTTCGCTATATAATTCGCCGACATCTAACAATCCGACAATTTAACGGTTCTTTGTTTTTATTGTCCCTATAAACTCCACTCGACACACTGGACGGTTTTGATCGAACAGCTGTATTATAGTGTTGGTCGACGGCGTTAACAATTATTACTATAATTATTATTCCCACCTCCTAGACGATGTTACCGGAATTTTACGGCGAAATTTATACGGTTTGAACATCGTGACAAAGCGTTGTATACGTCCTACACAATATTATTATTATTCATATTTATATAATAGTATATAATATATAGGTAGGCGGCAATCGTTATATTATTCTATATGGCAGTGGATGTGCGCGAGACGATTAAATTTCGCTCCGCTCATGAATTTACCGCGGGGCGGGCCGTCGGGAATAGCGACGAAAAGTCACAGACCCCGCCGCGCCGACAACGCTCGAATAATAATAATTAGAGAATCCTGGCCGGACGTAAAGCGCGACAATGCACTCGGCGTATTTTAATTGGGCGTACAGAAATATCATAATATTCACATAATATAATGTGCCGGTGAAAACCGCGTTATCTTCGACTTTCCGCCGTCGGTAAAGTATAGGTAATATAACATTTACTTACCTGAAGTAGGGCTGCGTGATTATTTTTTTCCCACGATAATCGATTATTCTAATAGTATTCGATTATAATCGTTTAATCGAAAATAAAAAGTGGAAGATTATTAATGGATTATTTTTAACTAATTCAAAATAATCGATTAATCGAATAATAGAATCATCAAATCGAATAATCGAAACAATTTCGCAACCCTGACCTGAAGTATACAGGTACCTACATATATATATATATATGTATGTGTGTGTGTGTGTGTATGTACCTACGCAGAGTTTTGTTTCAAACTAAACCTTTGCAGGGTTTCCAGGGTTATCTTTCGATAGCGCGAATGGTATATTGTATACGAATTTACGATCAAAGGTAGTTTGTATTACGCGTCTGCGGCTTTTGAATATTGCTCCACGTATATAATAATAATTATGTAATAATAAGTTACGAGAACCGCTGTAGTATTCTACATTTTCACGACGATACCTTCAGGTGTTTACAACTAGTGACTACATACTTGCAGGACAAAACGGCATAATATAGTGTGTGTGTGTGTGTGTGTGTGTGTAAGTGCGCAACTCCTAAATACCTACCCTAGTGACTCTCTTACTTCGAAAACGATATTCTGTTCCGCTTCCCGTCCGGATCTTACATTATTATTTATAACGGTGGCGTGAGAGAGTTATTTCTGTGCGGACGACTTCCCCGCAGTGAAAGGTCGGTCGTGTGGCTCAGCAAAGTTTTAAGGATTTGACCCGGTATAGCCGATTTTCTTTTTCGTCTTTCTCTACGAGCCGCTTGCCAGTGGCGTGTGTCCGAAAATGTTTAATGATTTGATCTTTGGTTTTATGGAGCCGAAACATGGCCCCCGAGAAAAACCGAAGAACTAATGACGGCTTCGTTTGAGAGAAAAGTACTTAGGAAAATGTATGGAGACTTACATTAATGTTCAAATAAAGTTATCGCTTTCTGAGCATACAACGTACATACTAAATGTACATAATTTTCACTTTGTTTTCAAAGTTATAAGGTATGTATTTGCCTTCATCATCATAACATTATTGCCGGTTACATGCACGTATTACAACGAAAATAGCTGGTACACGTCGGTATCGGCCGGTATGGTAATAATCATACATAATAAAATAATAAAGTAAAAACAAAATTATTAAAATGGTTAATGTTCGTAAATAAACATATAAATAAAAAATGTAGTTACGTTTTACACTTTGACTGTGATATACTTGATGGTAAATTTTTAATTCGAAACCGGTCCTATAATATTCCAGCAATCATTAATTTATTTATTTTGTATTTATATATGTATTACTGAGATTTCGGGGTTGCCCTCGCCGGTCCCGGACGGGAGTTACGCGCAAATGTAACGCACTGCACCAAATCACCCCACGGGCGATTACCCACATCTGTTTTTGGATCATTAACCGTCCGTGGCCGGCGTCACATGCTTTCTCGTAGAAAAGACTTATTTAAGGTCAAATATGCTGGAACGTCATCTAGTATCTCAGCTGTTACCCCGAGGCACACAACGAGGCCACTCGCCAGCAATTTCGGATTCGATTTCGGCGAACATTCAAGACGACTGGTGTTCAGCCAGTGCTCTGTGGTGATCATATAGATCGGAACTTTTGCGGACTTCTAAGTCAAGCGGTAATAACCCCGAAAAAACTTGAAATGCAAAAAGTGGGCATCGTTCGGTACGCGCCAGTTGTTGAAAGAATGGTCGGCTTCTGCGCCAATGTCAATGTAGCAGCGAGGCTGAGATTTTGTGACATCTGGTGAGCCTACATGTTCGCAACATATGCTGCTGTGGGCACCACTGCTCCCGCGTGTAGGATGCGGGTGCACTGTGATCCCAACGTGTGGCAGCTAATCCCCGCAATCTAAGAGCCAGACTTTTAGCTTTACCGGCAACGTAATTGAAATGCGTTATTGAGAGCTCCCCGAATATCGAGAAACACAACGGCAATGTATTAAGCGGATGCTAGAATCGATAATACATCAAACGACGTAAAGGCTATCCCGTTCATATGAAATTTCTACCACCGCCGTATGAGATTCGCTGAACTGAGTCAAGTTAAGGACAGGCAACCTCGGACATAACACGACGACGGCCACCGAAGGCGGGTCAGCCTTGCTTCCATTCGAGATTACCCTGACGCCCGAGCCGAGATCTATTATTACTATAATAATTATAAGTTTTTAACTGTTTCACTATCACTCGTACGTATACATTCGACCGGTAATGCATACGCGACTTTTGGCTTTCGCCGAGTTTTATTAGTTAAATTAAGATTAGTATTTGTTTTCAGACAATAGGGAATTCACTGCGCTGCGTTTCTCTATACCACAACTCCGAGGCAAATAATAATTATAAAAGACTACGTATAGTCGTACCAGCAGCTGTGTAATCGAATTCCCTCTTGTATACCTGTCGTACTTCGAGAAAAACAAACAATGCAAGTATAAAAATAATGTATTATTTTGAATTTTTTTTTACAAGTGATTTCAATAGTTCCCACGTGTTTCCTAAACGTAAAAATTCAAATGCAGTCAATGCGCCTGCATTCGCGTCAAAATAGACATTTTATATGCACCTATCATAGTACGACGTCGACGAATCGTATTATATGATCGCATTGTGTGACGTTTCCATTCACAGTAAGCGCATCTCTTCCACGCCGGGCATAATATGCCGTAGTTCTCCACTGCTATCGGCAGACGGCAGTGTTGCTGTGGGCCAACAAGAAATGAACAATTACGATAATAGGCGAAGTAAAGAAATATTCAAGCGGGTTGTGCGTATCAAAAAGCCTATCTATTTTGTCATGCTTGCAGCTGCAGTTATTGCAGTTTTACGAATATCCGATTGTACATAATATATGATCTTAGGTTTTCAAAAGAAGAAGGGTTTAAATCGATTGTGTATAGTTTTCAACTAATATTGAACTAAATTATACACTACATATACACTTGTGCCATTTTTTTAATCGAGAAATAAGGGGGAACACATTGCATAAGACGAAATTATTAAACAAAAAGACGGTTATACTTCGCACAATGGATAGGTCACTGGTGTAGGTGAAAAGTTGGAAAGCTAGGATACAGATGAGAGTACCATTTATATCTGTACGCAAAGAAATACCTTTGCTAACGAAAAAGGAATCGGAGCGGTGTTCATTTTATACGTGTATGTAAATTTTCTCATTTTTTCTACGTTTTTTCCCGGATTTTTCCAATTAATATGGAAACCGCTTTTGAAAATCAGAAAACGATTTAGATGGTAAAAAATTACTGCCCAGATAAAAACTCATTTCACAAAAGTTACTGCAATTGAAAATCGGAGCAAGATTTCTGGTAGACAAGTTGTTCGCAGATAAAAAATAAATAAATGCAATAAACATATTGTAAAACCGATACGTTCCTCGCCACGCTACGAATCTATAAAAACCTACCTGAGCCCTCCTTCTCCGGGGCCAAAGCTGTGTGGAAATCAATATCCAGTAAAAATATATCGAACGGTAATATTTCTAGTGTAAACGGTTTTTTTTTTTTTTTTTTTTTGGTCCGTTCTAACCGTCACGTAGGTTCCGTGTGTACGGTACAAAAGTATAGAAAATTATTCCCGTATTTATTTTCTTCGGATCGTGTTGTCGCGGGACAAGTGTAATACATCAGTTGGTCGGTACATGCGTCGAGGAGGGGAGTAAAAAGACCGGGTTTTCGTCGACCCCCCGGGTCCGCGGCGCGAGGTTCGGGGTCCGGCCAGAGAGCTTCTAATTGGCGATTCGCCATAACCTAATCGGTTTTTACCTTCGCGTACACACCTATATTATTATTTTTTATATATATATATACGAATAGAACGGCGCCGCCGAGCACCGTCGCGTATTGCCACGTGAATTGAATTCGATTAAACGTCCCGGGCCGCCGCCGCCGCCGCCCCGCACGCCCGTCCGCCGGCTAATCGCGTAAAACCGGGAATCCGCGCCGCCGTCGTCCGCACACATAATGCGATATTATATTGTCGCGAATGCCGCGCTCCGCCGGGATTCCCGTCGAGTGCCGGCACCCTCGTTTTTACGCCGCGCCGCACATGCGCGGTGGCCTTATCAATCCCATTGTCGTCGTCGTCGTAGTCTTCGCGACTTACACCCGGAGACTCGGGGTCCCTTTTCCACCCCCACCCCCACCCCCTCCCACGTCCTCCCCGCCGACCTTGTACATTAACGATATTATTACGCGTTATCGTATACTGTTCATCAAATCCTCCGCTCGTAATATTTTACGGTTGAATGCGATCTCACGGCCGGTCGAGAAATCTACAAACGTACCATATTTTATATAGCAGTGCACGTCCATTCCCATTTACCCGTCGCCAGTGGCGGCCAGCCTACTACAGTCGATGAGGCGCTCCAGCGCCCATACACATGTGGCGTGGTTGGTCGTATGTGATTGGTATGTCATAGACCGTATTGTATATAAGTGTAGGGTCCTATGCCAATCAGTTGTGAGCGTGATACTCTATTATCTCCAGATGAAATTCTACATCCTTTTTTCACAAGAAAGTGTTGTTTTGACTTAGAAATTAGTCTAGTTCCTTTGCTTGGTCAACATAACACACGATATCGTTTTCTCGCTCGTTGATGACGGACGTCTTTTAATGACGATCCCCGATTGTTCTATTTTTCCGTTGTTGGTAGTTTTTTGTATTTTTCGTCTTATAGATATAAATTGCTCGTGGAGGCTGGTGTCAATTTTGTGTCAGCCTGCCCAAATCCATTCCTATAAAGGAAGTTTTATACATAAAGTTCTTATACGACCGCAGAATTAAGTAGAATTTTCAATATTTTTATCTGCTGATATAGGTCTTGTTTGGTATAGAATGAATTATCCGCCAACTGATATAATTTGTTCTCCTTAATAATACTACTTTTCCTTGGTACGCTCTGTCCTCAAATACGTAGGGGTCTCCTTACCGGGCCAGGGACCAATTGAGATTAGATCGTTTCAACATAGATTTTCGCGTACATACTCAAGATAGACCATCCTCCTCACGATTATTTCCTCATTCTAAACACCTTAAAAATATCTCTACTTTCTTCTCGCCGTCTTGATACTGATTTGACATTAATCGCCACCTTTTTAAATGGCTCATTGGATGTACCCGATCTAATGGCTATGATTTTTTTCTTCATATCCCTAGAAGCAACTATAGAAGCAACTATAATCTTTATAGTGATTGGTAGACACTCTTAATTTAAAGGAAGGTTGTGGTATAACTCTGTGAGTTGATCAAGCACCTTAAAATATATTTCATATGGCCGCAACTGCCCGTCGCGATATCTCGAAAGTATATATTATGTTTACTTTTCCGTTTGAAGGCAAACCGTATATTGAAAATTCCATAAACAGGCGGATTGCTAGTGTATACATTTCTTTTCGGTGTTGAAATTATTCGTTTACGTCCACCCGTTGATTTGATATTTGCGTTTTTAATTCTAGCTCAGAGGAAAGTATTAGAACACTATTCAAACGCCGCGTGCCGTGCTGCCACCACAAATGACGTTCCGCCAAAACTTTGCCCCAACTTAAAACCAGATTATGTCGTCAAAAGTCGAAAATTTCAATACCAAAATATATTTTTATAATAAATTAGTAACACTCCATTTTATTTATGTGAATTTTTGTATAGATCGCAATATTCGAAAATTGAAAGTCGTTTCACCCCCGAAAATAAAAGTGGTAAAACGTAATGATAATGGTTCGTATTATGTTAATGCTGTTTATTCTTTCATACATTCCGAAAAAAGTTAATAATTTCTTAGATAGCGCCCTGAGTACATCTTCGTGGGACACTCTGTATACAGGTAATTTAGTTTTACCATTATGTGTTTTTTTTCCTATCCACCGGAAAACTACACTTTTTCGATTGGTAAAAATACTCCGAAACTTTCATACTGCGTTTAGATACTTAAATAGTTGCGAATTTTACGCTCGATTGTATTTTATTATTTCTCAGAAATCAATTTAAAAAATAAAAATAAAAACCTCGCTCATAATAGGTCCACTGGTTTCGGAGTAAATCTATAACACGAGCAATAACTCGTCGAAACAAGAGTATTCAACTTAAATTTCTGTATGGAGAGACTCGCGTTTACACGTTGGACTTTTTGTCGAATTTTCGCCGAAAATTAGAGATTATATAAAATATTTCACTGTATCGTGTATCACTTTGTTTCGTATTCTGTGTACCTTAATTCGCGACTCATATATATATATTTATCTCTTTCTTTCTCATCACAGTTTCGAAAACTTTTAACGGCTCCCTCTGGACCAAGTGAGCTCAAACTCATTGATTAGAGGCACTAAGTGACTAATTACAACTGTTTAATAGGCAGACTGGAGTTATACAATTCTGTTTGTATTTCAATATATTCACGCGTTATTACGGGAGAAGTGAGGTTTTAGATTCTGAGTAGAGCGAAAAAGCTTATAGTTTTACAAAAATGTTTTTTTTTTTTACCTGTGTGTGTGTAAGTTTTATACCAGAAATCTTGCTCCGAATTTTAAGCTTAAAACATTTTCTGAATCCGAAAGAAAATCGGACTGGGGAGGTACTTTAGTGAGGTAATTTTTTTGATTTTCCCTAAAAGTTTGAAAAACTGAGGAGAAAACATGAGAAAACCGTAGAAAAAACGAGAAATTAGGTAAAATATTAAACAAATATTATAATATATAATATATAATGCCTGAGTAATTATTTTACCATGATATGGTATATATTATATAAAATTGTTAACAAAGCAACACTATTAACTGAACTCCACTCAGAACCATTTTTTTGTTAGCAATTGTTTATCGTTGATTACAGATATATATTAAATTTACCCTCTTTAAACGTTGAGCACCCTTAAAGATGCCTAGAATCAAGTCAGAGGAATGCAATTTGTACATGTTCGTACTACGGATATACCTTTTGGTGGTTTCAACTTTCAACCCTATCCCCTGAAATTTTAATACTCAAATTTCAGTAATATAGTATGTAGTATTGTTTTATTATAGTGTTCTGGACTTCATGTTGTATATTACAGTTTAACAAAGAATATCTCTGTAATAAAAAATAGTCTAGCGAAAATTTGACTTTAGTGACTGTTCACTGGTGTTTTTAATTACTATTTATATTCTGTTTTATACCGCGTCGTATGTGGATTCAACGTTATTATTTTGTATATCCGCAATTTTTATTTTTTAATCTTGTCGCATTACCAGGGATTCTGAGCATTAGACATTATTCTGTATTCCCAATCAGGGCTTAAAATTTTTATCGTTTTAATATGCTCATAAAACACCAAATAAGCGCTGTAAACAAAAATTTAGAAAATATGGAAAATTATAAATGTCCTGCAATATTTAAATTCGTTAATTAAGCAGTGCTAACACGATTTCAAAAATAAAAAAAAAATTATTGGAAACTAACGAAATTTTCCGATAACACCGAATACGAACGTGTTTTTCGGACGAGTGTAGTCGTAATATTTGAAAATCGAAGCGATTATATGACTTCACTAAATTAGCGAAATCGTTCAATAAGTCGTAACTATGGAAAAAATAGCAACAACATGAAAATGTTGAAACGTATTGAACAAATTTTATTTCTTACACAATGTATAATGTTTTCGGTGTCGACCGAAATTATAATATGTAAACGCTAATACTTCCGAACCCTGTTCATTATAACGCACTGTATGGCAGGGCTTACCGCGTTATCGTATCGTGCGCACGTATTTATTTTTTTTTTTTCGGATTTTTTTTTACGCATTTATTTTTTAGCCGTAATCGCGCTGCCCCGGAACACGCATATTATTATATAAGTATGTATACAGTAATGATACGGCGGCGATGAGCTGCAGAAATGTCGCCGGGGGCGCTAATTTATACGCAGGCCGAGAGAGTTTAATGGACCGATTTGGCAAAGTGTCCACATGCGCGCGCGCGAGTCCCGCAGAAAATATTGTCGCAAATGTGTTTTTTTTTTTTGTTTTTTGTCTCTTTTCACGATGCTTTTGTCCGTTTCGCACATATATTTATGTACTGTATGTATAGCATAATATAATTTACGTATATTATCAATTTTATCGCGACTCGCCATAAATCCGCGATTGCGATTTCACAACAGTTTTCATGGAAAAGGGCCCCGACCCCTCATTCTCCCCCTAAACCAAATACGAACACACTAATTATTATTTCCGCCCTCGCGATCGAATTTCATTACAACGTAGAATAATATACACATGCATAGCCACCTCGTACGCGTGTCATACGCGTATTCCAAATAATTATTACTATCGAAATATTGTGTTACATTTCGGCTTTTTTTTTTTTTACTCGCGGGTTCATTAAAATATAATTAATGTCCCGTATAAAAATTCACGGCGACACGAGAACGTAGCATTAGGTTAATAACAAAAACATTTACGGGGTTGCCTACTTAATTTTCTTATATTATTACACCCGAACGCCGCTGCAGCAGCACATGTTATTGTCGCGTACCTATACGTCGTAATATTCGTGACCGAAACAGTTAACGGGGAAAAAAAACGAACTGCACGCCGCCGCCGTCTGAACGCACATAGTGAAACACCGGTAAGAACGGCGTTAAAAAAAAAAAAATAAAAGTAATAATAATAATAATAAAACCGTAATGTTCGTTCCGCCGCAATATTCCTACGAATGGAGACTATCTCGCGAGATGCGAATGAACGTATTGGTAATATATGTATCGGCGATGAGTAGGGCCCAAGTTTCAACGGAAAGTTAAATTTGAGGTGTTATGGAATGATCTAAGACAACGGTTGCCGATAGTACGTAATACGATTCGTGTAACAAATATAGGTATCCGCATCAAACGCGAAACTATTATTTTCCGTTTGTTTTTGCGCCTTCCGCTGTCTACGCATTCTTAGGGCATTTATCTTTTATAGTATTTTTCTGTAATTTTGTTATTATTCCCGCGAAGTCACTTTTGCCTATAAAATCGACCCTAAAACTTGTTCCTGAATGGCCATCGGGCCGGTAAATCAGTGGAAATGTCTTACCACATAAGCGGGTCATTATACAATGGTATGGTAATGGTAATCACAAAATAGGAGTTTTTTCCTATTTTAAGCGGCAAGAAATTTGTTTGGTTCAATAAAAAACAAAATGCTCGGAAATTTGATACAAGATTATTTTTCGTGATAACAATTGTTTGGTATTACGAATATATATCTAGTATATACGTGAACACATGAATAAAAGATTTGTATTCACGTATAATAAAATACACTTGAATTTAATATATGTGTTCACGTGTTTTAGTGTTAATATCGTATTCACGCATTCACGGATATTAAGCGATCGTTATCCTATCGTAGGACATAGGAACCTACAGTGCGAATATGAATAGAGGACGGCCGGCCTTTACCTACTGGCTACTGCTAATGTCGAGTCGATAAACTGATTATCATTATCTACTATTTACTATTATAATATTATATTAGGAATAGCGTTTAGGTACTTGTCTATAAAAAAATACATAAACACGTGTACAGGGATTTATCAAATTCACGTTTTTATTGAAACGAATGTTAATTTCACGTATTCACGTGAAAACCTGTACACGTGAAATAGCGAGCTCTAATAAATATATATATATATAAAACCTAATTTACGGTTATCGTTGTACAGTCGTTTAATGTCATTATATGTATATTTAAACGGATTTCGTGCTGTCAGTTTTAAAATAAGAATATATTGGCATATTATTAAATTCATAGTTCAGAACGTTTTCTATGTTCGCGCTTTGATGTCACTTTTCGGTATTTTAATTTTTAGACCAGATTTCGATAATTCTTCAATACTGAAATTTGAAACATCGAAAAAAAAAACCAACGTACAAAAAAAGATGATGTTCTTTCTTTTGATAATTTAGATAATGAACAATAGCGCATTATAATATCGAAATTAACGTCGTGAAATCTGTTTTATAATATGCAAACCGTAGGTATTTACCGGATGATCCAATTAAGTGAGTACACTCGTTATCTCAGAAAGTATTAATATTTTTCGAAATTTGTTTTAAGGAACATTCAAGAAACAAGCTGTTCTAAAATTTAACACTTACATTTTTTTTTCACTCTAATTTTTGGGAGTTAAACGACTACCTACTTTTGAATTTAAAACGACAACCTATATTTAAAAGTCTGTAAACAGATGGAGTGTTAGTTAAAATAAGTTTAAGTGTTGCAATTTTTGATTTCTATCAAGCCGCTGACGAGATATTCCACTTTTTATGTTTTGGTTGTAGGAGAGTAGTGGAGTGTCATTTGTGTGGCGGCACGGTGCGTGGCGTGTTAATAATGCACCACTACTCCCTTCAACCCAAAATAAAAAGTGGAATATTTCGTCAGCGGACTAACAAAAATCAAAAATGTTAACACTCAAATTTATAAACTAATACCCCGTCTATTTATAAAAAATTAATATAGGTTTCTATTTGAAAATCAAAAGTAGGTACTGATTTTATCCCCAAAAATAAGGATAAAAAAAAAACATGAATATAAAAGTGTAGAGCAGCTTGTTTTTTTTTTTTAATGTTCTCGAAAACAAGTTCCGGAAAAAGTAAATACTTTCTTAAATAATGTGCAACCACTTAAATGAATCTCCTGGTATAGAATACGGACATTGACCGTTTTTACAAGCTTGAGTTGTCTTTGGGCATTTATTGACGTTACTCTTTCTAAGAACGGATGTCAGGATTTCAGTCTGGGATTCTTGACACCGTATTCGTGGATTAGAAGTGTTGTATCACGTGTAATTTTTTCAGCAGCCTCCAATATAGCGTTCTCAGTCTTCTAATTTAAGAAGGTTCGATAATTGCTATGACTCCAGGGAGCCATTGCGTTTGAGTTGACCTTACTGTTTCCGAAATTATTCGCGGGGTTTTCCGTAATTTCGCATCCTTGTCATTGCAATGATGACTGCCCTCCCGTACTAGGGCGCAATATTTGGCCACGGAATTCGCATAGGCCATAATTGACGTTCGGAGGACCTATAACCTAACCGAACGTGCATAATATTATGTAGATGACGGTTCGTATACTATAATAATGATGGTTATATTTTCGCGAATGTTTGTTCGTAATAAAAAAAAAAAAAAAAAAGTATGGCTGTAAACAAAGAAAACCACTACTATATTATAAAAAAAAAAATAAAAAATTATAAAAACGAGACGCGATAAAGCATACTATACCGCGTCAGCCGCCGTAAAACAACTGTAATATAATAATACTGTAGTCGCTCCGTATTACGAGTAGGTACTATATAATACGTGTAGTTCATTAGAGCGTACATGTATTATGTATTATTATATGGGCGAATATACAAATCGGAAAAAGCGAAAAAAAAAACCAACACAAATTCAAATAAAAATAATAATAATAAAAAAACCTCCTAAGCACACGCTCGGGTATATTACAGACAAGTATTATAATTTTTTACCCGTGTATACGTATACAGGGTGAGTCACTAAGCGTGCTCACCCCATTTATTTTTTTTGTTTGTTAAATTTTGCATAATATATTCAAATTGTGATTCTTTGGAATTTTTAAGTGAATAGTTAAAGCCGATATTTTCGAATACTTGGATTTTTCACAACATAAAGGAGTACCCTGTGGCGATACCAACTTCGGTTTTTCAAATGAGAACCTATATTAAAAATTCCATAAATAGACAAAGTATTACTTTAAATGCATTTTCGATTTCCGTCGACACTTTAACGAGATATCCCAATTTTAAATATAGGTAGGGGGAGAGTAGTGGAGTTTCATTTGTATAGTTGCACGGCTCGCGGTATTTTATTAGTTCGCTCCATTGACCTCTTCCTACAAAATCTTAAAAGTAAATTATCTCGTTAACGGGTTGACGGAAATCCAGAATTTTGACACAATAATGTATTTTAGGTAATGTATTCCGTCTGTTAACGGAATTTTTAATATAAGTTCTCATTTAGGAAACTAAAGTTGGGATCGTCACAGGATATTCCTTAAATGTTGTGAAACATCTTAGTATTCGAAAATATCGGCTTTAACTATGCACTAAACAAATTCCAAAAATCAGAATATCGCATATAAAATTTAACCAAACCAATGGGATGAGCACGCTTACTGAATCACCCTGTATACATATTATACGTTTTTAATATCTACGCGTTCCATACGGAGCGGATTATAAAATAATAATAATAATAACGATAATACGGTCGCGATAAAAACGCGATGATAACAATACCTACTCGTGTTGGTTCCCCGGCTGTAGGCTTTTGATTCATCGGAGGTGACATCGCGATGTCCGAATGTTTGTGTGTGTGTGTGTGTGTTTCGAGCATAATATGTTTTCCGTGTGTCGTTATGCACGTGTTTTTCGTTCGGAACACGGCGGCGTGGTACGGGAAAACAATATTATGAAAAATAAATACCGCGACGGCGGAAGAACGCGACGGACGAAAGGGAATCGGAAGGGAGTAGCGGACGATAACGGGGTGAGGGGGAGGAGAAATCGCCGCCGTCGACGTCGCGTGTGCGCGTCCCTCCCTCACGTGCCACTTTTCCGCACTATCGGGCCCCGCACGTGTATATGATAGTAATAATACCGTTTGTTTTATTATTATTATTATTATTTTTTTTTTTTTCATTTTTTTATATACCTATACGTATATAATACCTATATTATATTGTATTATAACAACCGCCGCCGTCAGATCGCACGCCACCGTCATCGTGGGTCGGGTGAGTGGGATGCAATAAAACCGATATTAACCTCGTCGCCGCGTGCCTACACAGACTTTGTCGCCGTTTTAATAAACTTTTGACGAACGGGAAAAAATAATATCATCGCGGAAACACGAAACCCCAAAACGAGAGAAAAACGATCGTACACAATACTGCACGTGGTGCCCGCGACTATAACTACCGCCACTGTAAGTGGCGTGACCGATGGTCGGACTCCTCGAGCGGGGGGGGNGGGGGGGGGGGGAGGGCTGGCGGATATTGATTTCGTCGAAATGATACCTTTTTATCCGGGAAAAACGTATGCATTGCTATCGACTACGCCGCCGGACATCCGTTACATGTTTATACCGCCGGCCATCGACAAAGCCGAACTTTTTTTCAGTTTCCCCTTTAATTTATTCAACAAAATTCAGTGTTCAAGGCTTCTAACACGTTTATTCTACCTATATTACTTATATAATCCGAATCAATAGCCGGTGGAACTGATATTAAAATAACGTAATCAATACCCCTTCTTTTGATCATATACAAATTTTAAAACAAAATGTCAATTTGAATCTGTAATATTTATAAATTATGATTGCAAGATTTTGGGCCATATATTGGGAATAAAACTCGGAAAACAGATTAAATGGATGAACCATCCTCTCGAAATACATATAGACGTGTGTCAGTTACGGTTAAAGAAGTTGTTGTAGATGTCTTAACGTTAGAAAAACGTTGATCTGGTAATTCACTGTGTATATTAGAATATTATTAATATAACTACTTAAATATTAAATATGTGACATAATCTTCTTAACTGTTGGGATTTTGATCTTGTCGAGATTTAGACCTTTTCGGAATTTTGATTCTGTTGGGTCTTTAGCTTTCGGAACTTTGAACTAATGGGATTTAGGCGACGGGATTGATCCGGACATTACTTTTACGTGTGGCCATCTTAATAAAAAAAACTTCTAGTAAACGAATAACTGCGAAATTGTAAATAAACGTTCGAACGAACAGCGTGCTACTTATAGGCATGCTTGAAAGATATTTTTTTTCTTATTTGCTTATTATGTAGCTACTCTATCACAACTTCCTATTGTATCTGTCTCTAACTTATTACTTTTCCCGATTAACATTTCTCATTTTTTCTCGCTTTTCTTAAATTTCGCACAACCGACGTTTTCTGGGAGGTATTCTCTATGCCAAATACCCCTAGATATTCATTTTGCTGCAACTGATCTGATTCCGTTTTCCCTGCACGCTGTATAAACCATTGCTACAATGCAGCTGTATCTCTTATTTAGTTCACACGTTTTGTCATGCACGACAATATTGTATTATCTCACGCGCAGATCCCCGTAAGAGAATACACAGCTATTTATTTTTTTTTATTTTTTTTTCTACGTCAGTAAATTACATATTATTATACACTACGTAATATCGTTGCAATTATTCCGTGCCGGTGAGGTAAACTAGAGAATCGAGTAAAAAAGTAAATAAATGCCACGGTTTTTTAGGGGATGATAGGATCGGGTGGACAACGCGAAATGGGCGTGAATATGTTATACGGTGTATTTTGTTTGTTTTAGAAAGGAGACACGATATTATTATACAGTGTGTCGTGCATAATTTGTTTTAAAATTCCGATGTTCACAATGTATACTGCGGTGTTGTGATAATAATCATTGTTATAGGTCACGCGGGCATATACGTATACATACACAATACACGCGGGGCGGGCTCTGATTTTTCATTTCACACAAATTCGACCGCTTTTGGAGAACGTGGAAAATTAGTATTTCGGTCCAAGCTGCAGCGGGAATTGCTTGTTCGTATCAATAAATATACCGAGGGACGATCACGTCCGGCATTATGTTGACCTGCACCAAATTAACTGGTAGTTGTTGATTTCGTTTCGTCCGTGACGCCGAGTTAACCCACACACCGAAAAAGAAAAATTCGATTTTCGTTCCGAAAATGCCGAAAACCCTGTAGTGGTAACCTTTTGGTGGTTGAATATTTCGGAAATTTGGCGTCGAGGTGCACTGCACATTCGTCCGCTTCTGTATACTATTCAGTTGGATTTATTCTTCTCGTGGACTCCGTTGTTGTATTATTTATCTGACGGTGCATTTAAACTTATATGAATATAAATACGTCTTTTATAATACCTAGGCCTTTTTATGCGTATAACTTAATTATTTGATTATTATTATTATTATTTAAAGTTTTCAAATCCGGACTTCAGATTTACGAGTAATTTAACGATTAATTTCAATAACCTGTAATATTTTTGACCGATAATAATATATAAAAAAAAAAAAATTGTATAATTTTTTTGATATTACTACGATAATATTTTATTTGGATTTGAGGTTTTCTGATTTTGAAATTATACAAAAACGGTTTTAGTATCATATCACGACATACGAATTTTTGGGTTTTGAAGATTTTGCCATTTTTTACGCCAGTTACAATTTTCGAATCGACTGTGGATTTTTTTTCACATAAATGATGTAACGATGAACTGTTATAACTGTTATAAACCTACTACTAACTATATGTACGAACTCGTATTATTCGATAATTTTCGATTCAATTTTAATGCCACTACAATCCAAAATATCCCGAAACTTCTTTGAAAAATCTTTTTTTTTGAAGTTAATTTTTAGATTAAATAATTGAAATAACTGATATTCCGTACACGTTATTAAAAATACCAGTGGCCGTAATCTTCGGAAAATCCCAATAAAGAATATTATTACATATATATATATAGATTAATTTTTTTTAATTTCACGCGAAAATATTTGAACGGTTTCCATAAATAAACGAACAAAAAGTGCGAAACTGCACAAGGAACGTAGTTTTATGAAAATAATTAACCCTACTCCTTTGCAGGGTTCGCACTACATTGCATGCATCGTACCGTATAAGGGATGTAAGCATACGTTATTTTTAATTTGTTTTAAACACACGGCGAAATCGTAAAAACCCGAGATTATTCAAACTCAAAAGGTTTGCACGTGTGTATTCGGTATAAAAAAGTTCTATACGATATAATTATTATTATGAACCTACGCCAGTCCTGCATGTATATAGGGCGACTCTATTATATTTTTTTTTTTTTTTTTTTTTTTAACGTGCGAAACACTTTCATTTACATTCTTATCAACTTTTTCAAATTTGTATTTGTTTTAAGCATGAAAAAAAAAAGAATAAAAATATTTCCTATAATAGTTTAAGACTTACTTTTGATTTTAGATTAGTTGGCGACCCAGTTTTTGAATTCCGTATTCTCGTTGTAAATTTTAATAATCTAACAGAGACTGAAACGATTTTTTGTATGCAATTTTATTCAAATAATTTCGTCGGGTACACAATTATTTGTCGAAAACTTGTTTACGAACAGTAACAAATAAAATACATAGAGTTATTTAATTTGTGCATGGGTGCAATAGTTAACGTAAATTCATTTTTTAGTACAACTTATGATAAATTTCATGTAAAGTTGTCAATCGTTTTTATTTGGCTAGAACTATTGTATTTAAAATTCTACAACAACCAAATAAAAACTAAAACCAAAAGAAAATGTGTGTATAGCGTAAAAAAGCCAGAATTTTTTGAAAATTTTACCACACCTAGAAAAGGATTCCACGACTATTTTTAAAGTAGTTACAACAAAAAAAAACAAAGTAAAAAATAATAATTATTGCCGTAATATAACTTTCTCGTTATCTTGGTTTTGAATGAAAAAAAATGTTCGAAAATCCCTCAAGATCGGTTCCAAATAATGGAAAAAACATTTTCAAATTTCCTATCTTCTTCTGCCATCCTATTTTACAAAATCGTATTATAATTAGAGTATATTTGTATGGAATATCCGATATTTATTTTTTTTTTTTCAGTTTTACAACTAAAAATAAATAAATAATAAATCATCATTATTATTTTAATTAGACTATACAGTAAACAGTCTTACAGTAAACTACTACACAGTAAACTAGACTATACAGTAAACGGGATGTATAGGTATATTGATTATTTGATAAAAAGTTTTTACTAAATAGTGTGACGGATGGAAAGCGAAAAAAATTGCTTAGAAAAATTGACAATGGTCGTTTCATTATTCGGAATCAGTCTGACGGATGTCTGAACATTTGTTTCCTTCGAAACCAAGACAAAGGCAACCATTATAATTATGCACGCGTATATTATGTACATTTGTTTTGTTTTCTATTTATATTCCATTCTTAGGTAATATTGTTATTATTATTATTATTATTTATACATAGGGTTGTACACGAGCATGTCAATTAAATTACGTACCTACCGGCCGTATAATACATAATATTATACTTTTCGATTCGACGGCGGGGGCGTACTCGATCCCTCGTAATACGACCGTGTAAAGGATATAGGTACCTTTACGAGCCCCCGAGGGGTACATGATGATAATATTGTGTATACCTGTATATGCGGATGTATATAGACAAAATGCATAATTGATCCGTGTTCGTGATGTACTTTACTGCGCAGTAGTAGTGAGTGGCTGTATATACGTAATTATATGTACACGTCCGGTGAATTATCTAGTAAAAATTATACATTTTAAAACAATTACAGACGCGTTTCGATATTGCTTGCCCAACGTTGGGGGTACGGGGGAGTAAGTTTGACAAACGCACACGACATCGCAAAATTGCGTTGAATTCACGAGGGCGCCGGGACAATTTTCCGTGCAATTAGTTTTCATAGATAAAAATAGTTAAAAATTATAATTTAAAACGCACTACCCTATCATCGAACTTAAATCGTTACCCGTATGTTTGTGTGCGTCGGTTTTTTAAAATTGTGTCGTTTCACGTACTCGTATTATTTCGCTTGGAAACTAAAACGTCGACAAAAAGACGGATTATAGTTACCCAGATAATATTCTTATCTAATATCTACTATAGAGTGGCATATTGGTCAGTTTTCACTAATATCAAAACAGTACAATGTTGTCTCTGCTGAACGGGAATTTTCTATGTTGTACGTTTGTTATACGCAAACAGCATACGTGCGAGAGTGAATACGTCATCTTAAAACAATATCCGAGGCGGCTGTGGCACGAAGAACTGCTCCCGCGATTGTATGGAGATTTAAAATTGCATTCTATCGTCGTTATCGTCTGGGAATATCTAATTTTTCTTTGGTCGAGTTTAACGCACCGACTTTTTCCCAAAAATTTAAAAAAAAAAAACTAACAATACATTGGTTTTGTAGTTTTTCGATTTCTGCAGGTTATATTGGCTCTACAAGGTAAAATATATCACGTCTAATACTATAGCAAGGGCTCAAAATTGGTTTTTATTTTCAAATGGCCGTATAATTTATCGTTGTTTTTTCCGTATGTGAACTAAATGTGCCCTATACCCGCAACCATTCCAATTATTTTCCACCTAAAACAGCGAGTATGTGTACAGTTTTTCTTTCAGTTTTTCTTCTGGTAAATGCGAATTCCAATATTATATTATGGCATAGCTGTTCGTGTGCATTGCGAAAAGTGTGTAAAACATTTCGCCATTTTTATGATATCGATTCTCCGTTCAAATGTTCTGAATGGTATTTAATTATTTAGTCCACTAATGAATTATGCAAAACTTACAACAATTTTAAAACGGTTAGCCATAATTATACGTATTACGCCGGTCATTATTTTACACGGGGCGGTCATCTTTTGCATTAATAATGGAGTGTGGTCGGAGGTATACATTCAATATACCATAATTCACGGAGAAGAATAAAGTTGTGGTTACATTATTTTTAAGTGCACGATTGAAGAGGGGTGGAGGGAAAAATGTCGTATTTTCAAAATACCTGTACCTGCTTTAAAAAATAATTTATATATAGGTGTCCTACAGTGGACCCGATTTTTAATCCGTGCCTAAGCATGGTACAACCGAGTGCCTTATATTAGCTACGGGTAGCTATCCAAGACACCCGGAGCGATCGGGACAAACTCCGGATGCGTATCGACGCATCAGAGCGCGATCCCAGCTCTCGCTTCCTAATTCGCCGCACCGTTTGCCCACGTTTCGGCCACCGTCAGGTAGGTTGCCACTGGCTCATTAACCATTTTAACCATTACCTAACGAAACTTATAGGCCCGTCCGAATCAAACACACGGCAAGAAACCATGGCCGACACTCAGGTCTCTGTACGGCGCCGAAAATCGGTTGACAACCGGGGGGTCTCCGAAGACCGCCCAGACTATTTTTTATAACGTCAAAAGTTGGACATATCTTGACACACGGCCAACGACGAAACGGATGATCAGTCTTCACCGGGGGCAGTCGGGAGTCTACCGACACTAGCGTGATAATACAATTTCCGTTGTCAGAGGTAAAATGACCGTCTGAGAATATCCAACGCCGCGATCTGACGTTCGGAACACGACCACGCGGAGAGACGAGCCCGTATTCTCGATCTCTCGGCGGATACAAACTCGGTGGGGAAGTTCCGACCCTCGCCTGCCCAACGAGAATTTGTGCATATTAATACATTATATACAATATAATGTTTTACTAATTGGCTATTTTAAAAATGTTAAAAGTAAAAAATATTAAGTTACCTATTTTCAGCGATTAAATGAAGAAAATAAAAATTTAATTTTCCTCTGCATTTGTATCCCCTTGACACAAGACCCGATTGAACGAAAAAAAAAAAATGAATATTGACAGATTTATTAGCATTCGGATAACACTGTTGGATACTGTGTATAATATATAATTATAAATCCATATAAACTGTATTTACAATTATAATTAAACCTGTTTTACCAATAATATTTTGTACTCCGGTGCAAATAATATGGGAGAGGGTGGAGGAAGTCGGTAGGAACGAATAAAATTACCGTCTACCGAAATGGTCAGGGGAAAGTACGGTCGATTACAAAAATAGCCAGAAGAAAGTATTACCTAGATTCTATTATACCTGTAGGTAAGTACGTAATGCTACTTTTCTGATTTGATATCAAAAAAAAATTAAATATAATTATCGACGCAGTCTGACCGCTTGAGAGTCATAAATTTATTTTTTCATTTTTCGTCGTATTAAATTGATAACTCTGTTCCCCTTTCTCCGCCCCTGATGAATTGCAATTATTTTTATACGTGTTATACATTCCGTTGCTATAAAAACTCGTCAGATTTGCGTTGGTCCTATCGCAATAAAATAATAATTAGTCGTCTGGTTATTTGTTGCGCTTTTGAGGTCGACCAGTCTCGTCGAATCGATATAATGATGTGATGTTTAAACAATTATTATACGGAGACTGAAATATTCGCTCGAGTGTTGGGTTTTTTAGTAAAAGAAAGTTTTGAAAAATTTCAATTCCAAACCTTTTTTTTGGATTCTGAGTGGAGCGAAAAAGCTCATGGTTTTACAAAAATAGTTTTTTTTTTTTTTTTTTTTATATATCTGTGGCCAACTTTTCTATCAGAAATCTTGCTCCAATTTTTAAGTGTAACACCTTTTATAAAATGGATATACATGGAATTAAAATCCTTTCTGTACCCTTCCTTCCCAACTTCCCACCTACAACAGTGGCTGCACCCGTCCATATTATGGATATTTAATTTCACGCGTTGCGTCGTGTGCAGTACAGTATACCAATTTAATTAGAAATTCCACGTTACATAGTGCCACTATGATAGTGACTAATATTTTGTCGTATATTATTTTTGACATTGTTTTGTATTTTTAGTAAATAATTTTTAGCTACTGAGTGAAGTTTTACAATATTTTTGTATATATTTATATTCCGTATATAAAAATTCTACCTAAATCTTGTTCCAAAGTATCATTTGTTATCTAGTGTTTTTATTTTTTTTTGTAATTCAGTTTAAGATGTTCGTAGAGACTTGAAATTTTAACAAAAACTTATATTTGTTTTTTATATAGACGTGGTAAAATGTTCGAAACATTTGAGGTATTTTTGAGTTATTTATAAGCATCTTAATATTGCCAGTTTTACACGTAATTTTTATTCGGTAATTGAGTGTAACTGAGTGTAATTTAGTTTTTTTTATTTTTTTTTTTTTATAAGAATTTTAATATCAAATTTTAATGAAAATCATAAATATTACGGTGTTTTATATCATGTGTAACCAATAATCTATATCCCACTGTCGACTTTGCTCAACGCATCTGATTTATTGCACGGGAAACACCTTTGCGATATTATTATTGACCAAAAACCACAGAAGCTTTTATGATTTCAATTAGTGACAATCCGCTATTACATTATCCATTCAAACCAGTGCAGTGGCGTAAATAAACAATTCGTTTATGTTTTCGTACAGATTAGTATACATTATTGACATCACATCTTTGAAAATCGTTAGTGAACACAATCTTTAGGTTAACCATCCGAATCCCATTGTTTGGACATTAATTCTGTTGTCTGTTTTTAAAGCCAACCATCACAAACACCATTGTCTCGTACTTTTGATTGTATATCTATAACGTACAACATTCGGGTATAAATACACAAAACATTCATTGTTTAAATACGATTAGTTATAGGTACCTTGATTATTTGTTGGTTTTGCCAGTAAACCTTTTCCCAGTAAATACGTTACACGGGTTAATTCATTTAGAATTATGTGTTTGAATGAAAAAAAAAAACCATCAATGTTTTGTTGATTCAATAAATTCACCGAGTAAATTGCATTAAACTTCACTAAACTGTATACAATGATAAATATTCAATTACGTTTTTTTTAGCAAATAGAGACATTTAATAATTTAATAGGTAGAGAGCATATCGAATAAAACATAAAGTATACGGTATAGTAGACACCGCCGTGTCGGAAAATAACATATTGAACTATCTATACAAGCGTACAAAGGTTAAGTATGTTTTTTTTTTTTTTTGTACATCCGTGTAACATACAAAGAAACCAGAAATCAACACAGAAAAACAAAAAATTGATTTTCGTATAATAACGAACAAATTCAAGCGCGAGAACGCGACCCAAATTAATTCTCGACAAAAAAAAAGATAAAATAGGATCTTAATCCAGAATTCCTTAGGTCTGAAAATCCATTAATACTTACCTACTTACCGATTTTTGAGGTAGTCTATTAATTCTCAGCTGGGTTTTGAAACAAAAAGAATAAACAATGCGATAATAATAATACTAAAGCGCACTATTTTTTTATTTTCTCAGTTTTTATTTGATTTTCACCTCTCCGCCTTTCTCCTCCCACAGCATTCGTTTAACATTCGATTATTATTACATATATTATTAATAAAATTAATATCGTGTTAGGTGTTTATTTTTTTTTTAAAGCGCTTATTTTATATAATATAAAATGTTGTAATTTGTTTATGGAAATGTATTGAAAAATATCAGCTATGTTGAAACCTTTAAAATGTCATAAAATAAATACATATTTCATTGCAGAGGAGGGGGAGAAAAAAAATCAAACCTACGATACAATTTTAATTTATGTCAATCCATCTGCGTCACGGACCGTTAAAATGTATAGCGTTGTCGTTATAATATTATAACAAACAGCTCGACAAAAAAAATGTTTCGATTTTTTCATTACAATACCTTAAAATACGCGGATTTTGCACTCGTTATGATTCATTATTTGAAAATACTTTCTAGATTCCCGGGAGCTTTTCTCAAAACACTATACATAAATATTGATCACAAACGCCGATACACATCGGATGTATTTGTATTGATTTCTGGGCGACCACTTCGCGGATACAATAATTTAAAAACCGCAATATTAACCTTATCGGCTTATCGAACTCCACTCAGAATCGTTTTTTTTTATTTATCGCAATGATTTATCGTTGATTTTCGCTGTATAAACTTAATTGATCCAATGTATATTCCCAACGTCCCGCTTACAACAGTGGGCCTGATACCCGTATTGTGCGAGCTATAGGTATGTCCGGTCCCGCTTTTTTGTTGGGTTATTTTCTTTTTTTTTTTTTATCGTTTTTGCCGTTCGACGTTTAGATTATTATTATCGATAACGGTACCCAAGAAACACTTTTGGATTTAACGACAACGTTTTAACCGAAAATGGAACGGAACTCGCCCTGTAAATCGTCAACTTTGCGCCCATTAACAGACGCGAGTGCAGCGCATGCGTCCCTGTTAATCGAGTTTAACAATAATATAATAAATTTTATCTAGTACTCCTTCGGCTACCCGTCTCGGATTGTATCCGTAGAAGAGGTTCGGTTCTTTTCTCCGCGAGAATGTTTATTTGTGTGACGATCCTTTTTTTTTTTTTTTTTTTTTT